>SKCR01023450.1:0-166616 GCA_019454045.1 Zanthoxylum bungeanum | reverse complement strand
TAATTGTGTGTGTGATTCAGAGAATGAAATTAGAAACAAAGTGGTAATGTTTGAACTAGATAAGGGTTTTACAATTAACTCAGAATTGGAAATTATGTGTGATTACAAAGATAGTTTAGGTTATTAATGGATCAAGAATCAAACTTCATTGTTTGTTGCTCAAGGAATGAGCATAGTTACTTATTGAGTCTTATGACTCACACCATAATAGTGTTTGAGTTTTGCAGGTTGGTGACGTGATCGTTCAACCACATACACTAGAGCTTAAGGATCCAGATAGTAGTGTTGCAGTCAGCTAGTCACCAGGTCTTGGGTGGATGAGAGTCAAGTTGTTTAAGAGTTTAGTTGTAGAGAATTCAGTTGTATAAGTTTAGTTGTAAAAATTTTTATTTATACGTATTTTCGGGCACGGAGCCCAATTGTATTATGTCTTGAGTTGTTAATTTTAGTATTATATTATGTTGGGCCCTATAGGTTGTATAGAGGTGCTGGACTTTGATCCATGTTGCGTGACTTTTAGCAGAGGTCATGCCGAAATTTTGCAAGAGTTAGAGGCTTATGGACTAAGGATTAGCTTGTCTTCTGCCGGTAATATCCTGGCTTAGGCGGGATGTTATTGTTTTGATGGTTGGCAGTTGGTTATTTTCTTTTTGGGTCTTTTACTGTAGTCTTTATATTAGGTAGTATTTTTCACAAAATGACAAGTGGAGAGATTGTTAATTCCATTTTTATTGGCAATGTATGTAACAAAACTAGTTCAATTGAGTTGTAATAAGTCTTGAACAATCTGTACCAATTGGACTGGTATTTGGAAAAGCTGTGCATGGAAATTAGACATGTGTTAGTGCTGCATTCATTGAAGCGTTCAAACGTGTGGTGTTACTGTCACGTTTATTATTAGGTTCGAACGAATTTACCAAAATATTCTCATTCTTGGTGCGTCTTTTAGTGTATTTTAATGAAACATTCCAGAGTGTAAATGTTCGAGGTTTGTTCGAGTATGCAGTCGAACGAAACCTTTGAGAGAGCACATGTTCAACATGTTTTCGAACGACTATACGGAACTGATTTATTTTAGACGTGTTTTCAAGCAAATTTAGCTCAAGGAAACCATAGTTATTGCCCTACCTATATAAAGAAACACATAGCACCTTCACAAGTGTTGAAAATATATTTATTTGAGCCAAAAATATTCATAGGTTTCAACCTTCTGGATTTCACCTGGAAGACTCATTATATCTCATGTCTTCTATATGTTTGGTGAAACCTTTCTTTGATTTATCATCAACACAACCAAATCCAACTTCCTAACCTTTCAAGTTATCTAGGAGGAAGATTGGGAGTCGGAATTATGACTTTCAGAGTTACAGAGTTGATTCACTTAGAGACTTTAGAGGTACTAAAGAAAATGGTACGCGCTTGATGAGTTCCTTGAATTCTTGAAGTCTAGAGGTATTAGAGACAGTGGAGTTGCCACTATAGATCTTTTACAATCTCTATAAGTATTTCTCTATTATAGTGGATTTTGGGCTGGTAACCGAGATACCCGGAGTGATTTCTTACTCGCACGAGTTTTCCACTTCTTCAACAAAATTATTGTGTTGATTCTGTGTGGTTGATATTTATTGTCTGCATTATTACTTATTGATTTTCTATTCTGTAGTAGATTATAATTGCTTATAATTAAGGTTGTTTATTAGTTAATCCATAGAAATAATATTTAGGACTTGTCTCAAAATATTATGATAAATTTCACATAGGGTCAGAACATAGGATATATACGAACTTGCACCAATAATAGATGAACTGTTAGATGATTTAAAAAGAGCGCCCTAATTCATGAAATTGCACTTGCGAAAATGGTACCACAAGATTAGAATGGGTCATGAGGATGTTGAAAAAATAGCTTTCTGCACTCATCCTGGACACTATGAATTTATGGTAAATCCTTTCAGATTAACCATTGCTCCTACTATTTTTCTGACATTCTCACATACAACAAGACATGGGAAGTACTTGTGCAGCACGTGGATGATGTCTTAGAAATTTAAAAATGCCACAAGTACTTTTAAAAAAAAAGGAAAACAGTAGCTTTCGTTAGTCACTAGTGAGCTGCTGGGGTCATGTTATCCCTATTGAAGGGGTAGCCTTGGATCCAAAGAAAATTAATACCATCAAGGTTTGCCAAAACTTAGCAACTTGAAAGGCTTACATGTATTTTTAGGACTTACAAGCTACTATAGAAATTTCATCAAGAGATAGAGGTGTTGTTGCGGATATAAAACCCTTAGGGTTGGATAGGTGCACCTTATAGCGGAAATAGGTCTAACCCTTTGATATAGAACATTGGTGTATTTTAAAATAATTTAATGGAATATTATATCCATTACGAGTCCGTAGAAAAAAATCTAGGACAAATCGGAGTCTAAAAACTTCGGAATGGAAAAAAAAATGAAGTTTCAACCTTATTGATGTTGCGATGAGTTTTGCGACACACAAAGTGTTAGAGCACCATGTTAGAGATATGACCTATACCCAACTTATGGATGGGCAATATATACATGTATTTGTAATATTTTCATTAATTCTTAAAATGGAAATCTTTATTATACATGTCTTACATAACTTATATGAATCATCAACACTATAATAAAGCCCTTAGAGTAATAAGATGATGGCTTCCACGCCTTATGAGAATCACTACTCTTAAATGTTCTTAGTCATAGTCTTGTGAAAAATTTAGGCGTTCACAAAGCAGAGAGACTAGTATGATGATATAATCCGCCTTTAAGTAGGGTAGCCGATATCATAGGCTACTAGCGGAGATCCCTCCGCTTGGTGTATCACATAGATGCATGAGTTGCTCGTGTCCATCGAACTGACCGCCGAAAGTTTTCATATGAAGTGTTTATCCCATGTGTCTGTGAGAACTTTCATGTATCGATTATATGACTAGTCCTTAGACTCGAGGTCTTTATAATCTTATCTGTGGATCAAATAACTTTGACATTCTCCTTCTCGGTTCAAAAGATCTGGTCATTAGGGTATGATTGGGTCATTTGTTGAAACACATGAATTTTGTAAAGATACAACAGAGAATCGCCACTCTCTCGGATAATATTTTCTTATAAGAGTAGTATTCTAGTTCACGGGTTGATATGTGTGATCAGTGCTAAAGACTGTGGCCACATTGGAAGAATCGTATGAGATTCTTGGGTTAGCACGATTCATGACACTATCAACAACATACCTTTGACCATATGGGTGGACACTTTCCGTACCCTAGGTCAATAGGTAGGGATACAGTGAGGCAAGGGACCGCATCATATGTAAATCACATACAAAATGGGCATATATATCTTTCCTTCTCATTTGGGGGCCTTGGAATATTGCTAGATGTCAACCTTGGTCATTGAAATCTAATGCATGATTAGTAATACGTGAATAGTAAAATTTATTTTGTTATTTTTTTTATTTGTTTTGAATTCAAATTCGGACCAAACTCTTATTAGGGTTTTATAATCTCATTAAACTACTAAATTTAAATCCTATTACTAATATTAAATTGGCTTTTATACCACATCGGATTCTTAATTAATTTTGTTGTCTTTGGAGCACTATATAAACCTAAAGAATTCTTCACAAATATTTGCACCAAACCTTTCATATCTTGGGTTTATATAAGTGAGCAACTCTAAATTTGAAGAGTAAGCCATTGATTTTGAGGATCCTTAAGTCTAATTGACTATATAAACCTCGAGTTAAAAGTTTTGAGGTATTTGCCTAGGCTAACACCAAGCATCAAATAACTTGCGGCTGCTTCCCGCAAGTGGTATCAGCGCGCCGTTTTTGTTTTGATTGCTTCTCACTCATTGGAACTAGAAATTGGGTGTTTAAAAGCTTGTTGGAAAGCTAACACCCTGAACTTAATGTTAGGGACAAGTTTTGCATGATTTGGTTAATATGTGAATTGTGAAATTGCATTTAAAGTTCACGCGTCTGCAGAAAAATGTGAATAGTAATTTATTTGAATAAAATAAAATGAAACATCATAATTAAATATTAATCAAGGTTATTTAATGCCTAAAATAATTCTAACATATTAAAACTCACATGCTTGATGATTCTATGAATGATTAGAATTGGCATGATTATTTTAGGGTGCAAGCATCTAGAGACTTTCTAAGAAATAAAGAGTGCATTGCTTATCCCTTAGCTAAGTAATTATTCCGTGATGAACTTAAAGATTTATTACCTTTAAGGCCAATAAATATAAATCACTTGTTTATAATAAAAGGCATTATGAAATATACAAGTGGGGTGGGCATTAATAAAACTTTCCAAACTAAAGTTAATTTAACCAAAGGTATTACTAGAGTTAGATAATGATTTGGTGTCTTCCTTCACTCACTACCTTTTTACAGCCAAAAGGAAAAGCTGTGAAGACATCTAGATAATAATTTACTCAAAGCTTACCTTAAAGCTATTTAAAGTGATGGACTAATTTGGAGGATCTATTGTTTATTCCTGTCATCAAGGCGATTAGAGCCTAAGAGGTAAGGGTATTTAAGAGAGTTCACTCCACCCTCATTCTGGGGAATTTTCAATGGAGGAATTCATTTGACAGTTATTCACTTAAACTTGCTAAAATCCTCAATAATAATTTAAGTCTAAAATTTGCCTCCCATTGTAAAGTATAGACCCAAATGGCTTAAATTGTATTGGCAGGATTAGGCTTTACCAGACTGACCAATACCAATTTTCCCCTAAATCGTACTATTGACAATGGTTTGACTTTTCTGAGTCATAAGATGTAGCGACCCTTAGACGTGGTCTTATAACTTAGTTGCAAAGATTGGGTGTCCACAAGGACTAGCATAAGCTATGGCATGTTTGATTGCCCAACCCAATGATTAAGGAATTGTGATTTATATCAGGAATTGTGATTTATATCACAAATTGGTTGGGAACCTACCTAATTATCGTATTTTATAACGACCGGTCCTAGTCGGAGTTATGAAATGATCATAATGGGATCCTTTCCCACACGAAATCCATCATATTGGGGTTGATTCGATTTGCTTAAAATTTTAAAATAATTGAGTGGGAACAAATTCATAATATTAAAAGCCCAAGTTATTATGCAATATTAATGAAAACATGTACATAATTTTAATATTCTCTCTTAACAGGTGGGTTAAAATATTTCACAAACATTCAAATGGGAAACAGAGTATCACTTCGTTCCATCCTGATCAGCATAAGCTCAAAGGGGACAACTACAATGACTAGTTTAGAAACCTTAAAATTGTCTTACGATAAGAAAATATTTTCTATGTTCTTGAATGACCATTTCCTCCTTAACCTGCAGTAGATACTTACCAAAATACATTCGATGATTGGAAGAAACACGTAGATGATGATGAAAAAGCAGTTTGCATAATGCTTGGCTCTATGTCGGACGAACTTCAGAAAGCTCATGAAGATATGGATGCTCAAACCATCATCTTTCACTTGAAGGAGTTGTATGCAACTTCCGTTCATATCGTGAGATTCCAAGTATCATATGCCTTATTCCAAACAAGTATAAGGAAGGATCTGTTATTGGACATGTGCTTAAGATGATTGGCCACATTGAAAAATTGGCCAACCTCGGGTTCATCATGGAACATGAGATATATCAAGATCTAATTCTTCAGTCCTTACTAAAATAATTCTCTAACTTTATTACACAGTTTCATCTGTCTGATAAAGAAGCTAGTTTAGCAGAATTGCACAATCTAATAAAACAAGCAGAGAAGGACTTGAAACCGGAGTTTAAAACCTCTGTCATGCTTACAGGTACGGACCTGAAGCCACGAGGCCCAAAGAAAAATAAGGGCAAGGCTAATCCAATGGTAAGGTGGAGAAGAAAAATGGAAAGGGGAAATGTTTCTTTTGTATAAAGAATGGTCATTGGAAGAAAGACTGCAGATCCTTGAAAGCCAAGGAAATTAGGGAAGCCCAAGAGGCCAAGAAGCCCAATGCTTCAAGAATGTTGTATATAATTGAACTATATTATCAAAACTCTGAACTTTTTACTTGGGTGTTTGACACTGGTTGTGGGATTCACTTGTGTAACAATGTACAAAGCCTGAAAAATAGTAGGAGACTCCGTCATAGGGAGGTTAACTTACGCATGGGTAATGGAGCAAAACTGGCTGCATTGTGCGTGGGGACTTATTTATTAGTTTTGCCGAATTATTTAGTTTTAGACTTAAAAGATTGTGTTTATGTACCTTATCTAGTAAAGAATATTGTTTCAATTTCTTCTTTATGTAATAAAGGCATTTCATGCCTAATAAGTTGTAATGAATGTTATATTTTTTTCAATGAAATAAAATATGGAGATGGTATTTTAAATAATGGTATCTATGTCCTACAAACTAACAAAGAATGTTCAACCTCTAATATATACAACGTTAACTCAAATAATCTCAATGAATCACTTCTATGGCGCAATCGCTTAGGTCATATCAATGAAACAAGATTAACTAAGCTACATAAGGTTGGGTATTTCAGACCCTTCAAATATGAACCTTATGGAACTTGTGAGTATTGTTTACTTGGTAAAATGACCAAATTACCCATCAAAGGTAAATGACAGCGTGCAGCGGAAACATTAGAACTCATACACTCTGATGTATATGGACCAATATCAGTCATTACTAAAGGTGGATTCTCCTTATTCATTACCTTTATCAATGATCACTCGTGATATAGGTATGTGTACCTTATGCGGTACAAATCTGAAGCCTTTGAGAATTTAAAGACTTCAAAGCTGAAGTAGAAAATCAGCTTAATAAAAGTATTAAATCACTAAGGTCTAACCGAGATGGTGAATACTTAAGCAACAAATTTCAAGATTACTTGAAAGAAAATGGCATTGTTTCCCAGTGGACTCCTCCGGGAACTCCAAAGTATAATGGGATCTCCGAAAGGAGAAATCAGACATTATTAGATATTGTCCGATCAATGATGCCAAGCACGGATCTACCTCTTTCATTTTGGGGTCTTGCTTTAGAAATTGCAACACTACCACTAAAGCAAGTTCCTTCCAAGACTGTTAGTCAAACACCATATTAGTTATGGTATTAGAAACGTCATAGTCTTAGTTATCTAAGAGTTTGGGGATGTAAGGCATATGTCAAGCTCACACAAACTACCAAATTGGATGATAGGGCAGTTAAATGTAAGTTTGTAGGATATGCCTTGAACTCAAGAGCATAAGTGTTCTACCTTCCAAATGAACAAAGAACATTTGTCTCACGAAATGCTTAATTTCTAGAGAATGAATTCCTTCTCAAGAAATATAGTGGGAGTAGACTTGACCTCGATGAGGTACGATAAGAACAAACTAACATAGAACTAAACCCCAGGCCTCTCAAAAGGGCAGCGACGGAACAACCACAAGGTTAGGAACTAAGAAGGTTTGGTAGGGAAAGACATGAGCCTGAAAGATGTGGTTTCTATATTGATTAGGAACATAATCAGGTCATTGATAATGATGATCCCACCAGTTATGATGAAGCAATGCATGGCATTGATTCAGTCAAGTGGCTTGAGGCCATGAAATTTGAAATAGACTCTATATATCGAATCAAGTATGGGACATGGCAGATGCACTTGAAGGGATAAAACTGATGTATAAGGCAACATCCAAACTGGTTCAACGTTCTCCTTCCCTGGTTCCCTGTTTGAGCTACTGTTTTACTCCGTTTTATGGTAGTTTCTGGTCATTATTTTCGGTGGTAAGGATGCAGTTTTTTCTGGACTATTTTTGGTAGTTTTCTGGACAATTTTTAGGCAATTTTCTAGATTATTTTCTGGGTAGTTTTCGGATAGTTTTCGGCCAGTTTTCTAGGAAATTTCTGGACAGTTTTCTTGGCAGTTTTTGGGCTGATTTTGTGTGGTAATTGGCGTGAATGTATGGTGCAGTTTGGGGCTGATATAGGCATGATTAAGGACAGTTTACTGGATGGGTGGTTGTGTTGCGTGAAGGTTAGGCTGCTTCGGCTTATGTGTGCGTGTTGAGGGCTTGCCGTGTTGTGGTGACACAGGAATTCTGGGCGACGCATGCTGTTCTGGGCTCGCGGCCGGTTGGGAGTACGGAGTAGGCACGGGGGACTAAACCGGAGTATGATGGAGTCGTCACCCGGTGTGAATCGGGAAAATGAGATTTAAGGCTGCACTCACCCCTCACAAGGGAAGACCTCAAACCGTTGGGTTCAGAATGGTCCCTTACTTATGTCACTTGTAATGAAAGGATTTGTGTAATAATTTAATCAAGCCTAAATAACACTTATTTCCAAGAGTGCACCATAATCCTAAGTTCACATGCATGAAGATAAAGTCTTTTTCAATAGCAAACATATTACATCATAAGCATTCAATATTCTTGCAAACATAAATGCAAGACAACCATAGCAATATTGGCTTGCATATAAGGAAATCAAAATAACAGCGAACATATCATGTTATAAGCGCATTATAAAAGCATATGAAATAAGATCAAAAAAACCACATAATAAACGGAGTCAAAACAAGCGCATGACATGAAGGGATAAAAGATGCAAATTCAAATACGCGAAAGAGGAACAATTAAAGATACATCCGTATATTAAAGATAAACGTGCCATGATGTAATGCCAAAGAATGTGGCTAACATGAGTGAAATGAAGGAAAACCAAGAAGGAGAGAAATGCAATGTGTGCCTATACTCATATACTACTAAATTTTCAATTAAGCATGTTATATGTGATGCAAGATTATGCAATGAGATGTCATATGATTGAATAATATGGAAAAGAAAGCACAGAAAAACATTGCATAATGAACAGAAATAAAATGCATGAATAAAATGGTGTTTTGTAAAAAATAGCGATAAATCGCGTAATAACAGCGCGGCAGAACATCGTGGTAAGGTAGCCTTAAGGCATTTTCCCTCGAATAGAGGACCTTTAACCCACCCTAGTTAAGCCAATGCGCATGCATGCATAATAACATGCAACAAATAAAATGCATAAATGAAATGATAATGTTCGAATGATAAATAAATAACACATAACGAAAAGTAAATAACAAAGCGCGGCGAAGTATTACGGTAAAGGTAGACCGTAGGCTTTTTATCCCTCCAAGTGGAGGACCTTTAATCCGACTTACTAGGCCCATGCGCCCATAACGCAATGCATACATATGAAACAAAAGTGAATACAAAGATATCCGGCGCGGCGAAGCATCGTGCTAAAGGATTTTAACCTCTTCAATTAGAGGACCTTTCACTGCACTTACTAAGCCCATGCGCTTATCTCAATGCATATACATATGAAACAAAAGTAAATACAAAGATATCGGATTTCGTATACCCGATTGAACATGTCTTACATCCAATCGAACACACATCGTTTGGCCGGCGAAGCATCGTGGTAAAGGATTTTTAACCTCTTCAATTAGAAGACCTTTCATCGCACTTACTAAGCCCATGCGCTAATCTCAATGCATATATATGAAACAATAAGGTAAATGTAAAAATATCGGATTTCGTATACCCGATTGAACATATCTCACATCCAATCGAATATACATTGACCGGCGAGGTGAAACATCGTGGTAAAGGATTTTAACCCCTTCAATTCGAGGACCTTTCATCGCACTTACTAAGCCCATGCGCTCGATCATATCATTACACGAACAAGTAATATGCGGAAATTAAATAATGAATAATAAACACATCAAAACAACATAAAACAAAATATACGCCGTTTGCTCAAGTGGTACGTGGAGTTGTATCCCGAGTGCAGATCATACTACCGTCCATTCGGAATCGGCTATGAAATTTACTTCCGGGTTTCCATCCTATATACCATAAGAGGCGACTCATTTTTCATTTTACTCAAAGGCCACAACACACATAATACTCATAATACATGCATATTTATCTACTCAAGGGCCACAACATGCGTTTTAATATAATAATCATGCGAACAAAACTCAATTAATAATAAAAATAAAACAGTAAACAAGTGTGAAAAGTACCTTCAGGTCTAACCTTTTAGGTCGTCTTTGGACTTGCGTTTCACGGAGATCGGAAGGGGTCAAAACCCCTTACTCTTTCGGTTCACTAGCTTAGCGTCTTAACTCGTCGTTCCACTGTTTTTCTCATTATTTAGGCTCCGTTTTGCTGCTGTTTGGGCGTGTTTTCTTTTTAGTTTTTTTATGTTCACTGCAGTGCGTTTTTTGTTGTAATTTTTGGTGATGGAGGGCTGCTATATAGGGCTGGTTTCGGTGGCTTTAGGAGGGTATAAAGGCTTGTTATTTTCGGCTATGGAGGGGTTGATGAGAGTGATGTGTTCGGCTATGGGGTAGAGAAGATGGAAATAGTATTTTTTTGTTACTTACTATGGTGATTGGCGTGAATAGTATGTGTTTCTAGGGCTTGGGCGTGAATGTTGTTGTGTGAAGGAAGGGAATGGCTTTGGTTAGGGGTTGTTTATATAGAGAAGGGTTAGGGCTTCACCTTGTCTCACAAGGAAGGGATTTGGTGCATTCAATAAGGATATGATTTAGTGCTAGGTAAGGAAAGCAATGGATTTGATTGAGGGACATAGACTTGGATAACGTTCATGTTACTTTTCCACTTAACTTGGATAATGTTCATGTTACTTTTCCACTTAACATAGTTTTCTCCCGTTAATTTATCGTTTGAGAGTATGGAAATAATTGGAGAAACCATGGCTAGAAAATAAAATAAACATGCATTTAACATTTATTCATCGCATGTTAAAATCATCAAATAATTTTGGCATTAAATTAAACATGATGCATGAATCATGATTAATGAATAAAAAGCCTAAGAGAATTACGATGCCACGAAAAATCTTGTTGGGTTTCTAGGTTTAATCCCAAGATCAAATAAGCATAAAATCATGAATGAATAACAAAGAAGAGTGGCGGAAACACACTTACATTTAACAGATTTTGGATGCGTCAAATGCCCACAAATCCCTTGAAGATTTGGCCAAGGTGAGCTCCAAGAATTGGGGTCCAAGCTCCAAGTTTTTCTTTTCTTCCAAGCTCTTGAATAGGTTTCCCTAACACCTTGTATAATCCCTTTGTTGAGTGCTAGCTCTATTAAATATTTTGCAACAAAATCCTTTGTATTTCCTTCAATGAAACTCACGCCAAAATGAAAGAAAATGGGAGAGGAAACCTTGTTCAAAGTCACGACCAAGGGAGAGAAATGATAAGTTTGCATTTGATTTTCAAAAATCAATTTATATTTAATACCAAATGTTTAGTATTAAGTCACTCAAGCCATCACTTTGACTTTGGAGTGTCAAACAAGCCACCAACAACCTCACCTAAACACATCAACCAAAAGTAACTTAAAGTGACATATGATGTGATGGTTTATGTGACATGTGGGCCCCCACATAATTCCAAATTTGAGTGGGCCCGAAAACACTCTCAGGCTCGGTTTCACTAATTTTAATTAACGAACTTCCGTCGCGACGTAATTAAATCGAATTTAATTAAATAATTATGCCTAGCAAAATAACTATTCACGTCGCTAATGAATTAATGCTAAATTAACTCGTTTGCCCAAATTAAAATCTAATTTTAATTCCTTGTTGAAATCTAGTTCTGAATAATATATCAAATTTATTATTTTATCGATTAATTCCAAATTAATCTTTCTCTCTCTTCAAATAGTACTTTATCCAAGATAAAGTCTCTCCGCAATTAATCCCAGATTAATTAAGTTCGAATCATACATTATCAGTGTGTCCTCGGGAAGCGACCCAAGAGATCCCTGGATATGTTGACAGTAAATACGGTCATCGGACTATCCGAATACGTACGTACCTCGTACTATATTTTTACTGATTTACGAGACAATGTTGCTTCTAGGAAAGCGCTATGCCTACCCAATTCTCCAGAAATATTCTTAATGGAATATACGATCTATATCAGGCATAGCATACCGTAGTATTGCGTATTGCGATCCAGTATAGGATGTCACGTGCAAGGCCTGGGGCTGGAATAGTGTCTGCCCCGTACGAAACACATATCGGATGTCAAGCAACTAGTCTCTTTGAATCGGATAATCATGAACTTGTCATATTATCCCGATGGTTGTAACACAATAGAGAACAAGTTCTGAATCCCTGTGTGATCATCATCTCTATATGTCTGAAGTGATACTTCCGTCTTGACATCACATCCAATACACTACGATTCCCAATAAACCCAGCACAGGCGTACATAGAACCTAATAAAGCCTTGGAAGAACAAAATCAAAGTTTACCGATTGTCGCAAGTGCTAGCGATACAAGTCTCAGGTTAAGACCAAATACATCTACCCTGAAGCGGACTCCCATAGACACATATACATACTACCAATGGGATTCCGCGGGGTCTATTCAGAGCGAAGCTGTTTTCTGTACCATCGATAAAAACACACCCTCATATCGCACTTGCATAAGTATCCTATATTTAAGCATATGAGAACTATGTTGTTATGCCCTCAAAACGCGCACAAGTTCAATACTAGTCTATTCCGCATATCGGTGTCCAATCTCGATAATACTACGACTAGGGATATTTAATGATTAAACCTTTGGATTGATTCTTTCTCATGTCATCTCAATCCGGAACTAATCATAAGGACTTCTACCATTTGTATATCAAAGTAAATAAATACAAAATGGTAAAAGACAATTTCATTACTACATAGCTAATTTTGTACAAAAACACACATGTCTTTTACAAACAGTGACGCTATGGGTCAACAATCTCTCACTTGGCCTATAGTTAGTCACTCAAGTATCTAATACCTGAACTATGTACATGTCGCTCAAACTTTTGCTGAGGAATAGATTTCGTCAGCGGATCTACCATTTTGTCATATGATGCGACCTTCTCGACCTTCATATCGCCACCATCTATGATCTCATAAATCAGATGGAAACGTCAAAGAACATGCTTGGATCGTTGTTGAGACCGTGGTTCCTTAGCCTGCGCTACAGCCCTGTTATTATCATAATACAATGGAACGGGCTCAGCTACTAACGGAACTACTCCTAATCCAATTAGGAATTTTCGGATCCAAACTACTTCCTTTGCTTCTTCAGCTGCAGCAATGTATTCTACTTTTGTTGTTGAATCGGCAACAGTCTCTTGCTTGGAAGATTTCTAGCTTACTACTCCGTTATTCAAACAAAATTTGTACCTGGATTGCGACTTATAGTTGTCTTTGTCGGTTTGGAAACTTGCATCGGTATACCCAGTTACCTCAAGTTCTCCATCTCCATAGATTAAGAAACCATTCTTGTTCGTCTAAGATACTTAAGGATTTTCTTAACCGCCATCCAGGGACCTTCACCTGGATCGGTCTGATAGCGACTACACATGCTCAAAGCATATGAGACATCAGGTCGCGTACATATCATGGCATACATGATCGATTCGACTACCGAGGCGAACGGTATCCGACTCATGTTGTCTCTCTCATCTTGAGTTTTAGAACACATGTCCTTAGATAGATAGACACCATGTGACATTGGTAACAGTCCCCTTTTGGACTGATCTATGTTGAATCTCTTCAACACTTTGTCAGTGTATGTACTCTGGGAGAGTCGAAGCAGCTTTCTAGACCTATCCCAGTAGATCTTTATTCCCAGAATAAGGCTACTTCTCCCAGGTCTTTCATGGAGAATTTCAATGAAATCCAAGCTTTCACCGACGTTAGCATGGGAATGTCATTGCCTATAAGCAACACATCGTCAACATAAAGGACAATAAAAGTCAGTGCTCTCCCACTAACATTCTTATATACACAAGGATCATCTTCGTTTTGAATGAAATCATATTCTTCTATGATCTCATCAAAACGTTGGTTCCATGACCGCGATGCTTGCTTCAATCCATAAATGGATCGATTTAACTTACAAACCTAGTTTGCAAGTCTAGGCACGATAAATTGTCAGGCCGTTGCATGTAAACATCCTCCAAAAGATTTCCGTTAAGGAAAGCAATTTTAACGTCCATCTGCCATATCTCGTAATCGAAATATGCAGCAATAGCAAGCATTATCCGAATGGATTTAATCATGGCAACTGGTGAGAAAGTTTCATCGTAACCATGTCGTTGACGATACCCCTTCGCTACAGGCCTAGTTTTGTACGTTTGTATGTTGCCATCCATGTCAGTCTTTTTCTTGAAGACCCATTTGCAACCAATAGGCTTTACGCCTTCTGGTGCATCAACTAGTGTCCAAACTTGGTTGTATACATGGAATCCATTTCGGACTTCATGGCTTCTTGCCATAAAGCGGAATCGATATCTTGCATCGCTTTCTCATACGTAGTCGGTTCATTATCCTCAATGAGATTAATATCTACTTGAGGTGAGATCAGAAACCCATACCTCTCAGGTTGTTTCCTAACTCTCTCCGACCTACGTGGTACTTGTGTAATAGAAGATTATGGTAAAGTCTCATCCCGGATGTACTGTTCATGTTCCGTTGAGGATTCTATGCCAGAAATAGTATCACTCCGATTTTCATCGAGTTCTACTTTCCTCCCACTAACCACTACATTTAGGAATTCTTTCTCAAGGAAAATCGCATGTAGAGCAACAAATACTTTGTTCTCGCATGGGTGATAGAAGTGATATCCTTTGGTTTCCCTAGGATATCCTACGAATAGGTATTTATCCGATTTGGGTTCAAGTTTGGTACCTTCCAAACGTTTGACGTATGCTAAGCATCCCCAAATCTTCAGGAATGAGAAACCTGGTTTCTTTCCTGTCCATATCTCATACGGAGTCTGTTGAACAGAATTTGACGGAACCTTATTCAAAATAAGTATTGCACTGTTTAATGCATATCCCAAGAAGGAAATAGGTAGCTCAGGGCGACACATCATATACCTAACCATGTCCAACAAAGTTCGGTTTCTCCATTCAGAAACACCATTTAATTGCGGTGTTCCAGGAGGAGTCCACTGTGAAAGAATACCATATTCTTTCAAGTAATCTAGAAGCCCATTGCTTAAGTATTTGCTACCACTGTCCGAGCGTAATGTATTTATACTCTTTCCGATCTGCTTTTCAACTTCGTGTCGAAACTCTTTCAATTTCTCAAAAGTTTCTGACTTGTGTCTCATGAGATACACATAACCATAACGCGATGCATCATCCGTAAAGGTTACGAAGTATTCAAATCCACCTCTAGCCTAGCTAGACATGGGCTCACATACGTCACTATGAACGAGGGCTAACAGTTCGGTGGCGCGTTCACCTTTACCGCTAAAAGGTGATTTAGGCATTTTACCTAATAAGCAGATTCACAGACGGCATATGAATTTGGATCAAATCCTTCCAAGTACTTACTCTTCGAAATTGTGGATATGCGAGTCTTGTTTATGTGTCATAGACGATAGTGCCACATATAAGTTTCATCTTTATTACTCATTTTAAGCCTTTTTGTTTGTTATATTATATGTTTGAGATTGATTTATATTCAAAATACAAAGACCATTATTTGCAACAGCAGTGCAAATTTCTACATCATTTTTATACATAAAACACCTAGTGTTTCTGAATACAAAAGTATACCCACATTAGGTTAACAAAGATAAAGAAATAATATTCCTAGTCAAACTAGGTACATAATAACAGTCATTAAGTTCAAGTAAATGCCCCGAGGGTAGTTCTAAAACAAAAGTGCCACGGCCAAAATGGCGGCTGGTGCCCCATTTCTGATGCGTAGATCAATCTCCCCTTAGGCCAGTCTCATGCTAATCGGTAGATCCTACACATCAGTACATATGTGAGTACCACAACCAGAATCAAAAATCTAATTTTTTAAAACTAGAAGTAGTCATGTTTATCTCAATAATAAACATACCTGTAGCTGGTGCCTTGCCCGCTTTAATCTCCTTCTAGAGCGCATTGTACTCACGGTTGTCACACTTCCAGTGACCCCACTTGCCACACTGGAGGCATACATCCTGAGATTTGTCATTTAGCTTCCCAAAAGCCTTTAATGATTTGGCCTTTCCATTTCTCTTATGCTTCTTCTTCTTCACTCCTCCAGTCGCCTTTGGCCCAGCCCTTAGTGTCTGAGATGTCGAAGCAAAGTGCGCCTCGCGCTTATTTCCCTTCACAAGCTCCTTCTCAGCTTCCTTGAGAATAGACAACAGCTCTCCAAGAGTATCATCTTGGTTCATCAAATTATAGTTTATGATGAATTGTCTCTAAGTGTTTGGGAGAGACTGCAGGATCAAATCTATAGTAGTCTCAGCCTCTAAGACTATCCCCAACTGAAAAAGCTCGTCAATATCAGCAATCATCTATGCCATATGGGTCTCAACATACATGCCTTCTGACATACGTGCACAGAAGAGCTTCTTCTGTAACTCATTTCTCTACGACCTATGGTTAGATCGGTGAAGATCTTGTAACCTCGCCAACATGTTCTAGGGATCCAAGTCCCTGTTTAGTCGAAAGAAATGCTGAGTCATAGCAGCAAGCATAATTGATTAAGCAGTATCATTGTCATCGCAATGAGTCTTCCAAAGCTCCAGCTCGAGTAATTGATCAGGGTTGGGTTTAGGCCCAAGAGGTGTCTGTATCTGTACAGTAGTCTCTCGGCTCCAATGACTATCCTTAGATTCATTTCCCACTCGGAAAAGTTCGTGCCCTTAAAGACATTTTCGCCCATGATAATGTCTCGGACATTTCCCTTTCCTGTCATCCTGATTACGACAGTCCAACTATCTAATCAATGATATTTGGGTACAGTCTAACTGTTACAAGAAAAATAACATTATATTAGTCCAACTAATAAAATAATTTTGACGAAATAATTTTGAAAGCGCGTAAAGCTAAGTATATGAATGAAATTACAAATTGAATACTAGCCTCCTACTATTTTTCGGCGAGCCTCCAACCCTCTGTCGACTACTCGGGAAACCTAGTTTCCTAGTGGGCTAGGATCCCGTTAAATAATACACAACTTTGACATTGGCCAACAAGTTGTATGATATTTAACTAGGTAGATCTCGAACATCAATTACATCCAATTCCTAGATCCGGTAGGTGGACATCCAATTCCTAGATCCGGTAGGTGGACATCCAAGTCCAAAACATATATATAGTATATATGCCAATAAATCAAATATATTTTCCTAACCTTTTTCCTCTGAATCAACTAAGCCTTGGCTTTGGCACAACAAGTTTAATGATTCCAGTTAAGTGGGACCCATTGACATGGAAAACTTCATAATCAATGTCGATGGACAAGAAGTGATCTTGACATTGGCCAACAAATCACAACTTAGACAGGACACCATATGGAACAAAACTCTCATGATTCAAACACATCTGCAATTGACAAAGGTCTTGACTTTGGCCAATAAACCAATACCAACTTTGGATCTTGAGTAAGAATCACTCAACGGAAGGAAAAACGCTTAATATATTTTGAGGGTTTTTCGCGTAAATTGGCAACCAATTTATTATCTTTGTTAAGGTCTCATCATACACCCTTAAGCATGCTTCTAAAACATCATAAGGCGCGAAAAGTAAATTAATAACGATATGCGGATGGATATTTAAACAGATTATTCCTACAATAAATCACTCAATTTCCTCTCCCCGGCTAACACTATTCTACTTCTGCCCAATTACATAATACAATAATAGAAACCTCATTACAATGAGGGGAATTAGGTGAGAAGAGAATACAAAGAATAATGAGAGATAAGGCTTGACACGTAGGTCCAATTTATAAATTCTAAATTTACAATAATTTCTAAAATTGCCATTTCCCTTCTAATATCCATCCGATATACGCTATTCATTCAACACATCCATATATTCATTCATAGCATGAATTCAACCAATCTAATCCAATTAATTAGTCTTTAATTATGTGATCATCCAATGTTCAAACAACGATTTGATTTTGCGTGAGTCCAACTCGTTTGAGAATAAGTACTTAAACTAGGCATTCTTGAATTATATTGAACTACTCGTTAAATCTAATTTAATCTGTATTCAATACTAATTCATGTATTTAATTCCAAATTAAATATTTACACTTTTTAATGCGCTTTAACGACTTAGATTCCAAATCTAATCTTATCGGGTCTCAAAGCCCAACTAACATCCAATGTATGTTTAATTAAAGTCTGATGGGCTTTCAATTGATTTCATAAGGCTTGAGCTTGGTCAATATGGGTCAAACCCAATCACCAAGCCCAATTAAGGAATCACTCTCATTTGCCAAGACAATAATTTTAGCCCATAAGGCCCAATTAAACTTTTAAAGCCCATTTATTACATTTGGACTTAATGGAATGATTTAGGCACAATTTGGATCCAATCCAATTGGCCTAAACCGACTTGGCCCAACCAAGCCAATTATGCCCAAATATAACATTTCCAAGCCCAATTCAAAATCAAGTCTAATTACCCAAATTAATATTTCCAAAATACAATTTAACCAATTAATTATGTATCTATTTGTTCAATTAATGTCAAACATTTTTTAATCAAAAAATCAAGTCTTTACATTCTCTAAAGCTCTCGGCCATGATTAGGGTTTATATCCGATTTCATTTTTCAATCCGATCGAATTACAAATCGACATTTTCCATTCGTTTCAAGTCATCCAATGATCATCAAAATAAAAAAAACCAAGAACCTATGGTAGTAGTCACATTCGGCCAAGCCTAATGGTGGGCAAAAAATTGATCCAATCAATAATTCATGA
Source organism: Zanthoxylum bungeanum (assembly GCA_019454045.1). Taxonomy (NCBI): domain Eukaryota; kingdom Viridiplantae; phylum Streptophyta; class Magnoliopsida; order Sapindales; family Rutaceae; genus Zanthoxylum; species Zanthoxylum bungeanum. Next base: position 147,796 of record SKCR01023450.1, on the reverse strand, counting down.
AATTGATCCAATCCAACCTCAATATATCAATATTTAAGCATTCTCAATCAATCAATTTTATCAAAGCATGCTCACATTGATTTTACCCAAATTTTACCCTAATTCATTTCATGCTCATTTAGGCTCAAAGATACCATTGTTGGGTTTCTAAGTTTAATCCCAAGATCAAATAAGCATAAAATCATGAATGAATAACAAAGAAGAGTGGCGAAAACACACTTGCATTGAACAAATTTTGGATGCGTCAAATGCCCACAAATCCCTTGAAGATTCAGCCAAGGTGAGCTCCAAGAATTGGTGTCCAAGCTCCAAGCTTTTCTTTGATTCCAAGCTCTTGAATAGGTTTCCCTAAAACCTTGTATAATCCCTTTATTGAGTGCTAGCTCTATTAAAGATTTTGCAACAAAATCCTTTGTATTTCCTTCAATGAAACTCACGCCAAAATGAAAGAAAATGAGGAAGGAAGCCTTGTTCAAAGTCATGGCCAAGGGAAAGAAATTATTAGCTTGCATTTGATTTTCAAAAATCAATTTACATCTAATACCAAATATTTGGTATTAAGTCACTCAAGCCATCACTTTGACTTTGGAGTGTCAAACAAGCCACCAACAACCTCACCTAAACACATAAACCAAAAGTAACTTAAAGTGACATGTGATGTGATGGTTGATGTGACATATGGGCTCCACATGATTCTAAATTCGAGTTGGCCCGTAAACCCTCTCGGGTTCGGGTTCGCTAATTCTGAATTAACGAACTTCCATCGCGACGTAATTAAATCGAATTTAATTAAATAATAATGCCTAGAAAAATTACTATTCACGTCGCTAATGAATTAATTCTAAATGAACTCGTTTGCCTGAATTAAAATCTAACTTTAATTCCGCGTTGAAATCTAATTCCGAATAATATATCGAATATATTATTTTATCGATTAATTCCAAATTAATCTTTCTCTCTCTTCAACTAGTACTTTATCCAAGATAAAGTCTCTTCGCAATTAATACTAGATTAATTAAGTTCGAATCATATGTCGTTAGTGTATCTTTGGGAAGCGACCCAAGAGATCCCTGGATGAGTTGGCAATAAATAAGGTTATCGGACTATCCGAACATGTACGTACCTCGTAGTATGTTTTTACCGATTTACGAGATTATGTTGGCTTCTAGTAAAGCGCCATGCCTACCCAATTCTGCAGAAATATTCTTAATGGAATATACGATCTATATCAGGCGTAGCATATCGTAGTATTACATATTGCGATCCAATATCGATGTCACGTGCAAGGCATGGGGCTGGAATAGTGTCTGCCCCGTACGAAGCACATATCAGATGTCAAGCAACTAGTCTCTTTGAATCGGAATATCAGGACCTTGTTATATTATCCCGATGGTTGCAACATAATAGAGAACTAGTTCTGAATCCCTGCGTGATCATCATCTCCATATGTCTGAAGTGATACTTCCGTCTTGACATCACATCCAAAACACTACGATTCCCAATAAACCCAGTCGAGGCGTACATAGAATCTGTTAAAGCCCTGGACGACCAAAACCAAAGTTTACCGATTGTTGCAAGTATTAGCGATGTAAGTCTCAGGTTAAGATCAAATACACCTACCCTGAAGCGGACTCCCATAGACATATATACATACTACAAATGAGATTCCGCGGGGTCTATCCAGAGCGAAGTTGTTTTCCGTACCATCGATAAAACACAACCTCCTATCGCACTTGCATAAGTATCCTATACTTAAACATATGAGAACTATGCCTTTATGCCCTCACAACGCGTACAAGTGAAATACTAGTCTATTCCGCATTATCGGTGTCCAATCTTGATAATACTACGACTAGGGATATTTAATGATTAAACCTTTATGGATTGAAACTGTCTCATGTCATCTCAATCCGGAACTAATCATAAGGACTTCTACCATTTGTATATCAAATTAAATAAATATAAAATGGTAAAAGACAATTTCATTCCTACATAGTTAATTTTGTATAAAAACACAATGTCTTTTACAAACAGTGACGCTATGGGTCATAACTGTCCAACAAATCTATCATCCTACAAGTGAGTGCCGCCGTAGGGTAGGTCAAATACTTGCATTATAGATCGAGACAATCTTAGTCAATTTAATATATGCGGGAATAACTCTTACTCCTATATTAAACAACTACCATTTTATTTGATCAAGGAATTTTATTAACATTTAATTTTTCCTTTGTGAGTGTAACCCGCCGTTTTGGGATTCTTGGACTTAACGAGTGAAGTGCCGCCGTAGGGTAGGTCATTTCGTAAGATACATCCAGAATCCATATCCTCTCGGAACCCAAATTTGATATTGACCCAAAATGGACACCATCCGTAGGGGGACGAAAACAATGCTGTCTCGAGGTACATTTTGAATCTCATGTTTTTAGACTAACAACAGAGATCGTGAGATATACTGTCGTATATCCCTCTCCCACTCACTATTTTAAAATTAATGTTTCTATCTATAAAATATCTTATATTTTAATTTAACTAATGTGGATAAATTTATGGTGGCTAAATCATAATTTTTAAAATTGTATCACTAATAATTCATAAGTCTCTACTAATAGTTTTACTCAATTAAACTAATTTAATTAGAGTGGTATTAGTGAGCTATTTTATTTTAACTTTTAAAATACTAGACACTAAAAGTTTAAAATTTATGGAATTCTAAAAGGTTAAAATTTTAATTAAACATTTTAATAAATCTTAGTGCGTTATAAAATCCAATGGTACGTGGAATTGTATCCCGAGTGTAGACCATATTTCCGTCCATTCGGAATTGGCTATGGAATTTATGTCTGGGTTTCCATCCTATATACCAATGGAATTTATTATGCACCAATTAAGCCCAAAATATTAGAATTCAAAATTTAAACCATAAATCCAACTAATCTAATTAATTGATTTTCATGCATATCAAAAACTAATTTAAACATTTTAAATTGCATAAAATCATAATTTATGTCTATAATGATAATGCATCTATGACATGTTATGGTATGAAAAATGTAAGAGTGGGCACCCTAAGCTATATGACATGTTATTCAAACAATTCGAAATAAACATACATACAACATAAAAAATATTTTCCATTGACTGTGCTCTTATTTTTTCCTATACTAATCTAATTAGTACAAAAGATTCACCAAGGAATCCCTAGGTCTTCAAATCCCGCTCCAAAGTGGTGTTGGCTCTTTTTGCGTCATCGTTGCTCCATATTACAAAAATTGAAATTTTACATTGAAAATTAAATTTACAACAAATGTAAACAATGGCCTTTTTGCCTTACATCCCAAAAACAAAACCAACTACAAAAATAAGAGTCGGAAAAATTTACGACCAATGCAAAATCCATTCATCACATGAAATAATAAAACCATTCATCATATGAATATCACAATGTGCCCAATCATCTAAACATGCATATCATATTATAACTCATATAAATATATTAAAAACAAAAACTTTAAAAGAAAAAGAAAAGGGTTAAGAACACTTTTCAACCTTGCTCTTGATGCCAATTGTAGGAAACGCTTTCCTCGCGTAGCGGAATTGATTAGGCACACGGATCGGACATGAAAAAATTTTATGCTTTCCCCTTCCGTTAGCCGAATCTAACCAGCAGGTATACTGAAATTTATATTTTGTTTCAGACAAGATTTCAGCCCCAGAATGTCCCAGAAACAGTCCCCGAACAGCCCCCGAACTGCAGTGAAATAATGGACTATTTTGGAGCCATTACAAAATGGAACTTCACACAAATCAGCCCTAATTTACGTGAACTGCAAGGATATTTTAGGTCTGATTTTTCACTCAAAATACAACCACAATACAGCCCTAAAAGGTTCCCAAGGTGTTTCCCGAAATCATGAATTAAAACGAATGAAACTGAGCCCCGAATCAATTATATGATTCACGACAATGGACCATAAAATAGTCCCACTACCGTGAGATAGAGATGAAGAAAATAATGATTTTGATTCAACGCCACAAGGTCTTCCGAGCTATGTCTCGCAACCAACAGAAAGTAGTGTGGGTTACACCCACAAAAATAATCCGTAAACGATTAGAGATTTTAATCACACTTAATATTTTGTTTTTCTTCTTCTTGTTCTTCAATGGAGTTTCTCAAATTTTGAGAGAATGGTAGAGAAGAAGAAGAAGGTAGCTAGGGTTCCAGGAATGAGAGAGCTCCTAAAGAAAATCAAATTTTCTTTTTATACTTAGGTCAATTTGTTTTTCAAAGAAAACAACAAATCCCTTCTGTAGGCATTGAATTTTTGCATGTGAAACCCGATGATGAGTCTCAGTTGGAGGCACTACCTTTTAGTTAAGGATATTGCGGGAAACGGTCATCGGAAGGGAGTCGGTATTTCGTTAGATTTTTATTCACTTGTTTTGCGTCAAGCTCACTTGTTGGACCTCCGTCTAGAGCACCATTGGCCTAAAAAAAATCCCAAAAACCTTTTTAATCTTGGCCCAAACCCACTCACCAAACCAACACAACACCTAACCCACCAAGACAAAGCCCACGCCCACACCCACACCCATCTAGGCCCACACGCCAATGGCCTCTAAAATACACCCAAATTAAATTAAATATTAATTAAATAATATAATTGAATTAAATAAAATAATTAAACCATTTACTAAATTAAATAAAACATAAAATAAAATCATGCCTAATTTAGATAAATCAAATATATTATATACCTAACTTAACAAATATCATGCCTAATTAAAATCAATCATAACCAATTTAAATATATGACATTCCTAAGTTGAACCAATCTTGTCCCCCCTCAATCCATTGATTTGCTTGTCCAACACCAAATCAAATCTTCTTTTAAATGCCAAAATCCCTTCCTTGTGAGACAAGGAGTAGCCCTAGCCCTTGTCTATATAAACAAAGCCAAACCAAACCTCTCCACCCCCCTTCTCCTTTACATGAAATTCACCAAGAAAAAGAACAAAAACATTCTCTCTCCAAGCTCCTACAATTCATGACATTCACCAAGAAAAATAACAAGTATTTCTCCTCTCCTCCTCCACTCTAATCACCGAATACACATCTCCTAGACATACCCATAACCGCAGCAAGATAGCCCTATACAATAGCCCCTAATGCACTAATACAACCCCCATACAGCAGCCCCTAACATGCCCAAACAGCCCCTCTTACTGCAGCCCTTGATTCACGCCATTAGCCCTTCATTTCCCCCTAAAATTGACGCAATTACTTCCCCAAAAACTGACCTGAAACAGCCCCTATACTGCAGGCCTAAATAACTTAAAACAACAGTAAAATCCCTTTAAAACAGTCCCTAAAATCCTTAAAACAGTAACATAAAAAACTGCACCTAAAACCCTTTCAATAACCTAAAAAAACTACACCTTTAAAATTCTAAAAAGATCAAAACAGTAGCCTAAAAGACCTGAAACAGAAAGCAGAAAATGCAGAGAAAACAACAATAAAATGGAAGCCAAACAGCGAGCAAAACAGTAAAATAGTGAGTTAAGACGTTAAACTAGTGAACTAGAGAAGTTGAGGAGCTTTACCCTTCCGATCTCCGTGAAACGCAAGTCTGAAAGTCGGAAAAAAGGTTAGACCTGAGGGTATTTTCCACATTCATTTTCTGTTTTATTTTTATTATTTATTGAGTTTTGTTCGCATGATTATTATGATAAAAATGCATGTTGTGGCCCTTGAGTTTATGAATATGATGTGTGTTGTGTCCTTTGATTAAAATGAAAAATGTGTCGCCTCTTGTGGTATATAGGATGGAAACCCGGATGTAAATTTCATAGCTCATTTCGAATGTACGGTAGTATGATCGAGCGCATGGGATTAGTAAGTGCGATGAAATGTCCTCTAATTAAAGGGGTTAAAATCCTATACCATGATGCTTCGCCGCGTCGGACGATGTATATTCGATTGGATGTGAGATATGTTCAATCGGGTATACGAAATTCGATATCTTTGTATTTACTTTTGTTATATATATATGCATTGTGTTAAATGCGCATGGGCTTAATAAGTGTGATTAAAGGTCCTCCATGTCGAGAGGTTAAAAGCCTTTACCACGATGTTTTGTCGCGCCCCTTATTATGTCTTGTATCTCTTGTTTGCACATCATTACTTTATTTACATATGCATTTCATTCTAAAGCACATGGGCTTATTATGTTGGATGAAAGGTTCTCCATTTGGGGGAAGAAAAGCCTAAAAGGCTACCTTTGTGACACCACTTTACCGCGCATTTTATTCCGTAATTCACTTTATGACATTTCCTTACATAATCATGCATCACGTACAATATGTTTAATCGAACACTTGAAATCTTACATAGATATAGGCATATATTGCATTTCTCTTCTTTCACTCTAATTAGCCGTCTTCTTTTGCATCGCATCATAGCACATTTATTTTAATGTATGGTTACATCTTAGTTTCCTTTTTACATGTTGCATGCGAATTGCCTATTTAATCATCTCTTCATCATGCATTTGAATTTGTCTTTTTATTTATTCCTTCACATTATGCGGTTATTTTGACCCTCATTAATATGCATGTTTGTATAATCACTATTTATTTGCGCTTCCAGGATTATCAATGCAATGTGTTTGTGAAATTATGCGCTTTCCATTATTATGATTCATTTTTATGCATGCTTGTATAATTATGGCTTATTTGCGTTTCTGTGCTCGTGAATGTTACATGTTTATGAAGTTATATGCTTGCCATATGTCAATCCATCTTTATGCATGTAAATTTGGACAAAAGTTATATGCAAACTTCGATAGGAGCCTTGTACTTATACATGTGAACTTAGAAATAAAATACCCTTGGGAATGTATTTTGCTAGACTCGATTAAACTATTGCACAAATAATTTATTACAAGTGGCATAAGTAAGGGACCATTCCGAACCCAACGGTTTGAGTTCTTCCCTTGCGAGGGGTGAGTGCGGCCTTAAATCTTATTTTCCCATTCACACCAGATGGCGACTCCATTATTCTCCGGTTTAGTCCCCCGTGGGCAACTCCGTACTCCCAACTAGGCCGCTAGCCTAGGACAGCATGCGTCACCCAGTTTCTGTGTCCCAAAGTCTGGCGACTCCACTTGGGTTAGAGAATCGGCCCCGAAATATTATCTTGTAATGTTTGGATTTGTGTTTTAATTGACCATGTCTATAGTGGGTAAAATGAGGGTTTGATCAAAGACATTTTTTAAGGCTAGGTAATGGTTTGATGTCTTCATTATTTCACTACCCTTCGAGGAAAAGCTGTGAAGGCACCTAGATAATCATTACTCGTAGCCCGTTGGGACGTACTAGTTTGGAGGACTCGTTGTTTGTGTAGGGAACGCCTTCCCTCGCGCAGCGGAAGCGGTTAGGCTCAGGAATCGAACTTGAAATTTTTTTCTGCTCTTCCCTTGCTATGGCCGAATGTTACCAGTGATATTGCTGAAGTTTTGGACAAAATTTCAGCCCTGGAATAGTCTCGAAATAGTCCCCGAACAGCCCTCGAACTGCAGTGCAAAAACTGGACTGTTTTGGACACGTTATGGCGCGTATGTTACCCAACTCTAGGTCTGATTTGCGCCATTTGCAGGTCTATTTCAGATCTGATTTTTCTCCCCAAAATAATCCTAATACAGACCTTAAGATATCCTAAAGTGTTTCCTAAAATCCCGAATGAAAATCAAACAAAACAGAGCTCCCTGAACCTCCCTATTCTTGCGCAATTTAGGGTTCCTCATGGAGTGGGGCCGCAAACTGCAGGGGTGGTTTGGGGATGATTTTCAATGTCACGAGGTCTTCCGAACTATGTCTCAACACTAACGGAGGGTAGTGTGGACTACACTCACAAGAAATCTCGAAACGGTTTAGAGAACGATCACACACACCGAAGAGAGATCTCAACGTTTGAGAGCTCGGAGAAGGAGATGGAGGCTAGGGTTTTTTCCAATGGTTGTGTATAAAATTAAATTATAATTTCCTTTTATACTTATGATTAATTTTCTTCCAAAATAAACAAATCCTACTCCCTATAGTACTCCAAATTTTCGGCTAAGGGGGATATTATTTTGGATTTGATTTTGTTTCCAAAACAAACAAATCCTATCCCAAAATCAGTCAAAAATTCGGCCATGGTAGGGTTTTAATTAGGATTTGATTTTGTTTCCAAAACAAACAAATCCTATTCCTTATCCAATAAGGAATCCTACCTTGGTAATAATTCTTAGCCTTATTAAATCATATCTTATATAATTTAATATTCTAATTTAATAATTATCAAATATAATTATTAAAACTTTAAATTAACTTTTAATATAAAGTCTCATGTGTGATATAATTAATATTATTAATCATATTAATAATATTACTTTTGTGAGTATATAATTGGACCATCCAATTATCTTAGCCCCACTAAAGTAAATCGAGCTAGCACGGGGACTAAGTGGACCTATGGTTCTGAGCTCCAATAATCTCGAAATATTAATTATGTTCTTTATTAAATATTCTGAATTATTAACTCCGGGTTATTCCACTAAAAACCCGAAGTTACACTCTCGTCACCGTAGATGAAATATAAGGTCGATCAAAGTCGGTGTCCACCGATATAGTCATTGCATATAAATTGATCTTTCACGAATATCTCATAATTAGAGTCGAGCCATAATATCCGGTACCCTTCTAATTATTTTATCTTAACTACCATTGATTCTCTAATGAACATTTATTCATAACGGTTATGAATATTACTCTTTCCATTCGTAATAGAAAGACTTGAGCGCTCTAATCATTCAAGTACCGAATCAATCCTTAAGAGAGATATTCATCTACTTCTCGCAAGAATGAGTGAATTCCATGTCTATGTAAAACATTCCCAGCTACATAATAGACTATGGCCCCAAAATACGTAGTTATTGGTTGGGTTTGCTACAACAACCTCACCTTTGTAAATCAAAGGACATATCCCGCCATGCAGGAGTTCGTATTACACTCAGGATTAAGACCAATCCATAATGACCATTAAGTAGATTGAAATGACTTTCTTTGTTTAACGGAAATTATAAGAATGTCATTTCTATCTGGGTCCAGTCCTATATGATCACATCATACAAGGTGCCTCCATTCTCATGTCTCCACATGGACGATCTGGATTAAGATTGCCATCCAAATATAGAATGGACCACAGCTATAGATAAACCACAAACAAAGCACCAGTTTGTTTGCTCTCTATGGACTATTTAAGATTACTAACTTCAGACTTGTATCCTCTGGTCCATGACACTCATGTACCAAGTTTTGAAGGTACATAAGTAATCTATGGTATTTATGAAGATATATAATATGTGAAAATTAAAACAAACAATTTGATAAATGAATAATGCATCATTTTATTTCTATGCAATAGAAACCGTTTACATCACATGTAGCTCTAGCGCATACATCCCAACAATCTCCCACTTGCACTGTGCAAATGGGACAGTCTCGTAAACCTAGACCGTCTACGTGACCGTCAAACACTTTAGCCGGCAAGGTCTTAGCAAACGGATCAGCAAGGTCTCTGCGGACGCAACTTTTTGTGGTAACGTCCGTCCTCTCTGAACTATCTCCCTGATGAGATGATATTTCCTTTCTATATGCTTTCCCCTCTTGTGGCTTCTTGGTTCTTTGGAGTTTGCCACTGCTCCACGATTATCGCAATAGAGGGTGAGTGGTTTATCCATATCTGGAACAACTTCAAGATCTCCTAAGAATTTACGTAGCCAGACTGCTTCTTTAGCTGCTTCACATGCCGCTACATATTCAGCCTCCATGGTGGAGTCAGCAATGCAAGATTGCTTTATACTCCGCCAAACAATAGCCCCACCACCTAGGGTGAACACTGATCCAGATGTGGATTTCCTAGAATCGACATCTGTTTGAAAATCAGAATCTGTATATCCTTTTAGGATCATATCCTCACCAGAATATACCAGCATATAATCTCTCGTTCTCTTAGAGTATTTGAGAATGTGTTTCACAGCCACCCAGTGATTCAATCCCGGATTTGACTGAAACCTACTGACTACTCCCACTGCAAAACAGATGTCCGGTCTCGTGCATAACATGGCATACATGAGACTACCAACTGCTGAGGCGTATGGGATATGTCTCATTTCCTCAACGCCTTGAGGTGTCTTAGGAGACTATTCCTTCGACAAATGAATTCCATGCCGATAAGGCAGATTGCCTATCTTGGAATTCTGCATCCCAAATCGCACAAGAATCTTGTCGATGTAGGATGCTTGAGATATAGCTAATAGTCACTTCTTGCGATCTCGAAGTATCTGGATCCCAAGAACATAACTTGCATTTCCCAAATCTTTCATTTGGAATTGCTCAGCTAGCCAGTTTTTAATGTCTGATAATATCCTTATATCATTCCCAATGAGTAAGATGTCATCAACGTACAAAACAAGGAAAACCACCTTCCCGTCAATGATGCGCTTGTATACACAAGGCTCATCAACATTCTGCTCAAAATTATAGGACTTGATCGTTGTATCAAATCTTATGTTCCAAGATCAGGATGCCTGCTTGAGTCCATAAATGGATCTCTGCAGTTTGCAAACCTTTTGCTCCTGACCTTGGGCTATAAACCCTTCTGGTTGTACCATATAGATACTTTCATCAAGATTGCCATTCAAGAATGCAGTCTTGACGTCCATTTGCCAAATTTCATAGTCATAATATGCGGCTATGGATAGAAGAGTGTGGATGGATTTTAGCATGGCTACTGGCGAGAAAGTTTCCTCATAGTCAACTCCCTCTTTTTGGGTATAACCCTTGGCCACTAGTCTAGCTTTGAAGGTCTGTACCTTCCCATTTGATCCCCTCTTCCTCTTGTAGATCCACTTGCAACCTATGGGTTTTACTCTATCAGGTTGGTCTACAAGTTCCCAGATAGAGTTGGAGTACATGGACTCAATCTCTAGGTTCATGGCTTTGAGCCATTCCTCTTTGTCAGGATCATCCATTGCACTATTGTAGGTCAATGGATCATCTACACCATCGCTGGAGGTGACAACTTGTGCCTCTCCAACTCCTAGAAAACGATCAGGTTGTCGTACAACCCTCCCACTATGTCTAGGCGGTAGATCATTCTGACTAGGAATTATCTGACCATCAGATGTCGAAGGTGCTATGTATTTGTCAACTTTTGTTGACGATGGTGCGCTGGTTGAACTAGTAAGTAACTCCTCGAGTAATATTTTACTCCGACATTTGAACTCCCTCATATAGTCCCGCTCTAGAAACGTAACATTTGTCGATACAAATACTTTGTTGTCATCAGGACTGTAGAAGAATCCACCCCTAGTCTCCTTCGGGTATCCTACAAATAGGCACATTTGAGAACGTGGTTCCAATTTTGTGGTCTTATTCTTCAGTACATGTCCTGGACACCCCCATATGCGGAAATGTCGTAAACTAGCTTTACGACCATTCCACAACTCTAAGGGAGTATTAGGAATAGACTTTGATGGAACTACATTGAGGATATAATTGCGGTTTGCAGTGCGTAACCCTAGAATGAACTAGATGGTGAGCTATAACTAAACATTGATCTCATCATGTCTAGTAGGGTTCGATTTCTCATTTCCGCAACACCATTTTGTTGTGGTGTTCCAGGTGCTGTGAGCTGGGATACTATCTCATGCTCAACTAAGAATTCCTCAAAGTCTCTGTCGAGGTATTCTCCTCCACGATCCGATCGTAGAGTTTTGATCGTCTCACCTAATTGGTTCTCAACCTCAGCTCGATACTCTTTGAATTTTTCAAAGTTATCTGATTTATGATGCATTAGGTAGACATACCCATATCTTGAATAATCGTCAATGAATGTGACGAAGTATTCAAAACCACCTCGAGCTTTCAAATTCAACGATCCGCAAACGTCCGAATATATTAGCTCTAGTGGTTGGCTGGCTCTTATTCCTTTTCCTGTAAAAGGTCTCTTGGTCATTTTCCTTCTAAAGATGATTCACCTGGTAAAGTCCCGAGCTTTAACTGGTTTAAGGCTCTGTCCTTTATCAATCTATTTATTCGGTCAAGGTTGATGTGACCAAGTCTAAGATGCCATAGATATGTGTCATCATGAGAAATCTTTTTCCGTTTCATTTTTGGTTTTTCAACCTTAAACATTTCAGTGTTGAGCAGTGACTTATGCGTTAACGGTTTTAACACATACAAGTTATTCTCTGAGTTTCCTGTGCATATAGTTAATCAATTTCTACAAATAATAACTGAATTGCTATTAAAAGAAATAGAATAACCATCATCCATAAGTCTAGAAACAGAAATCAGGAATGAATAAAACATCGTTCAAATTTAAATAACTATTATTAATAAAACTTAAACTAGAAACTCCCACTGCTCTTGCTGAAACGGCATCCCCTGTCCTGACCCTCATGGTGTAAGCGCCTTCAGCAAGGTCCCTCCATGAATCAAGTAGCTGTAAAGAAGAAAAAACATGGTTAGTGGTGCCAGAATCAATAATCCAAGCGGATTTATCATCTTCCACTAATAGAGATTCAATAACAAGTAAATCATATTTACATGTTTCCTTCTTCTCCTTCATCTCAGCAAGGTATTTAGGACAGTTCCTTTTCCAATGCCCACTCTTGTTGCAGTGGAAACATTTTCCTTTGGGCTTGGAATCCTTGGAGCCTTTCTTGTTCTTCTTTTTAGTGGATTTACCTTTAGCCTTTCCAGTGCCTTTCTTCTTATTCTTTGCAGATTTGGAAGATTCTGTAACATTTGCCTCTGCACTGGATTTACGAGGATCTACCAGCATGGACTCGTAATGGTTGAGCTCATTGAGCAGTTGGGTCAAAGTAAAAGTCAACTTGTTCATAACATAGTTGCTTTTAAACTGCAGGAAACTCTTCGGAAGAGTTTCCATGATCATGATCATGGGTTTCAGCAGTGTTGAGATATGTCATCATCCTCAAGAGATGCTCTCGGACTGATGTCCATTCCTTCATCCTAGCAGTCATCGCTAAGACCATAGCCTCATGGCGTTGACGCTCCGAAGGTTACCCAAACATGCCCTGCAATGACTCCATCATCTGAGATGCTAGAGCCATAGGTTCGTGCGTTGCAGCAAGAGCCTCAGACATCCATGCTAGCAAGTAGCAGCGGGCTTTCTCATTTGCTGCGACCCATTTCTGATAGGTATCGCGCACAGCTTGGCCAGCATTTCTGGCCGGCTCGGGAGGACGCTCCTCCGTCAGGACAAACTTAAGGTCTTCACAGACCAGGATAGCGTTCATGTTACTTTTCCACTTAACATAGTTTTCCCCGGTTAATTTGTCATTTGAGAGTATGGAAATAATTGGAGAAACCATGGCTGAAAATAAAATAAACATGCATTCAACATTCATTCATCGCATATTAAAATCATCAAAGAATTTTGGCATAAAATTAAACATGATGCATGAACCATGCGTAATGAATAAGAAACCTAAAAGAATTACTATGCCACGGAGATCTATCATCCCATATGTAAGTGCCGCCGTAGGGTAGGTCAAGTACTCGCATGATAGATGGAGACAATCTCAACTGTCTGATATATGCGGGAATGACTATTATTTCTATATTAAACAGCTACCGTTTTATTTGATCAAGGAATTTCATTAACAGTTAATTATTCCTTTGTGAGTGTAACCTGCCGTTTCGGGATTCTTTGACTTAACAAGTGAAGTGCCGCCGTAGGGTAGGTCAGTTCACAAGATACATCTAGAATCCCTATCCTTTCGGAACCCAAACTTGATATTGACCCAAAATGGACACTATCCGTAGGGGGACGAAAATAAAGCCTTCTCGAGCTGCCTTTTTTGAATCTCACATTTTTGGACTAACAACGGAGATCGTGGGATGTACTGACGTATATCCCTCTCCCACTCACTATTTTAAACTTAAGGTTTCTATCTAAAATATCTAATATTTTATCCTAACTAGTGTGTATAAACTTATGGCGGCTAAAGCATAATTTACTTACACTAGTTTGTCACAAGCGAGCTAAGCAATTTTAACCAATAAAATTGTGTCACTAAAATCCTATTAGTCTCTACTAATAATTATACTCTATTAAACTATTTAATTTGAGTGTCATTAAGTGAGCTACAATATTTTAACTCTTAAAATACTAAGCACTTAAAGGTCTAAAACCATAGAATTCTAAATGGTTAAAATTTAATTAATCATTTTAATAAATCTTAGTGCGTCATAAACTCCAATGGTACGTGGAATTGTATCCCGAGTGCAGACCACTTTTCCGTCCATACGGAATTGGCTATGGAATTTATATCCGGGTTTTCATCCTATATACTAATGGAATTTATTATGCACCAATTAAGTCCAATATATTAGAATTCAAGTTTTAGACACTTAATCTCATTAATCTAATTAATGAATTCAATGCATATCATATTCTATTTAAACCTTTTAAATTTACATAAAATCATAATTCTATGTCTTTAATGATAATGCATGTATGACATGTTATGGCAAGTAAAATGCACGAGTGGGCACCCTAGGCTATATGACATGTTATTCAAACAATTCGAAATAAACATACATATAACAAAAGATTATTGTGCATTGACCGGGCTCTTATTTTTCTATACTAATCTAATTAGTACATAAGATCTACCAAGGCATTCCTTGGCCTTCAAATCCACCTCCAAATTGGTATTGGCTCCTTTCGAGGCTTCGAGTGCTCCATATATAACATATTACATAAGAATTGAATTTTTTTACATTGAAAATAAAATTACAATGAATATAAACATGGCCTTATGGCCTTACAACCCATAAATAAAATCACCTATAAAAATAAGAGCCATAAAAATTTACGACCAATGCAAAATCCATTCATCACATGAAATATTAAAAACCATTCATCACATGAACTTAAACAATGTGCCCACTCATCTAAACATGCATATCATATTTATAAATCATATAAATATATTAAAACAGTAACTTTAAATAAAAAAGTTAAGGGTTAAGAGCACTTTTCAACCTCGCTCTTGATGCCAATTGTAGGGAACACCTTCCCTCGCGCAGCGGAAGCGGTTAGGCTCAGGAATCGGACTTGAAAAATTTTTCTGCTCTTCCCTTGCTATGGCCGAATGTTACCAATGATATTGCTGAAGTTTTGGACAAAATTTCAGCCCCGGAATAGTCCCGAAACAGTCCCCGAACAGCCCTTGAACTGCAGTGCAAAAACTGGACTGTTTTGGACACGTTATGGGCGCGTATGTTACCCAACTCTAGGTATGATTTGCGCGCACTTGCAGGATATGTTTCAGATCTGATTTTTCTCCCAAAAATAATCCTAATACAGACCTTAAGATATCCTAAAGTGTTCCCAAAATCCCGAATGAAAATCAAACAAAACAGAGCTCCATGAACCTCCATATTCTTGCGCAATTTAGGGTTCCTCAGGGAGTGGGGCCGCAAACTACATGGGTGGTTTGGGGATGATTTTCAATGTCACGAGGTCTTCCGAACTATGTCTCGACACTAACGGAGGGTAGTGTGGACTACACTCACAAGAAATCTCTAAACGTTTAGAGAACGATCACACACACCAACGAAGAGAGATCTCAACGTTTGAGAGCTCGGAGAAGGGATGGAGGCTAGGGTTTTTTCCAATGGTTGTGTATAAAATTAAATCATAATTTTCTTTTATACTTATGATTAATTTGTTTCATAAAACAAATCAACCACTAGTCTCCCAATAGGTGTAGAATTCGGCCAAGGCTAGGGATTAGGAATCATTGTTTTATTTTGCTTCCAAAATAAACAAATCCTACTCCCTATAATACTCCAAATTTTCGGCCAAGGGGGATATTATTTTGGATTTGATTTTGTTTCCAAAACAAACAAATCCTATCCCAAAATCAGTCAAAAATTCATCCAAGGTAGGGTTTTAATTAGGATTTGATTTTGTTTCCAAAACAAACAAATCATAGTCCTTATCCATTAAGGAATCCTACCTTGGTAATAATTCTTAGCCTTATTAAATCATATCTTATTTAATTTAATATTCTAATTTAATAATTATCAAATATAATTTTTAATACTTTATATTAACTTTTAATATAAAGTCTCATGTGTGATATAATTAATATTATTAATCACATTAATAATATTGCTTTTGTGAGTATATAATTGGACCATCCAATTATCTTAGCTCCGCTAAAGTAAATCGAGCTAGCAAGGGGACCAAGTGGACCTAAGGTTCTGAGCTCCAATAATCTCGAAATATTAATTAAGCTCTTAATTAAATATTCCGAATTATGAACTCCGGGTTATTCCATTAAAAACCCGAAGTTGCACTCTCATCACCGTAGATGAAATATAAGGCCGATCAAAGTCGGTGTCCACCAATATAGTCATTGCATATAAATTGATCCTTCACGAATATCTCGTAATTAGAGCCGGGTCATAATATCCGTTATATCATTCTAATTATTTTATCTTAAGTACCATTGATTCTCTAATGAACAATTTATACATAACGGTTATGAATATTAATCTTTCCATTCGTAATAGAAAGACTTGAGCGCTCTAATCGTTCAAGTACCAAATCAATCCTTAAGAGAGATATTCATCTACTTCTCGCAAGAAGGAGTGAATTCCATGTCTATGTAAAACGTTCCCAGCTACATAACAGACTATGCCCCCAAAATACGTAGTTATTGGTTGGTTTGCTACACCAACCTCACCTTTGTAAATCAAAGGACATATCCCGCCATGCAGGAGTTCGTAGTACACTCATGATTAAGACCAATCCATATATGACCATCAAGTAGATTGAAATGACTTTCTTTGTTTAACAGATATTATAAGGATGTCATTTCTTTCTGGGTCCAGTCCAATATGATCACATCATACAAGGTGCCTCCATTCTCATGTCTCCACATGGACGATCCGGATTAAGATCGCCATCCAAATATAGAATGGACCACAGCTATAGATAAACCAAAAAACAAAGCACAAGTTTGTTTGCTCTCTATGGACTATTTAAGATTGCTAACTTCAGACTTGTATCCTCTGGTGCATGACACTCATGTACCAAGTCTTGAAGGTACATAAGTAATCTATGATATTTATGAAGAAATATAATATGCGAAAATCAAAACAAACAATTTGATAAATGAATAATGCATCATTTTATTTCTATGCAAAAGAAACCGTTTACATCAGATGTAGCTCTAGGGCATACATCCCAACAGTGTATTCCTATCACCAAACAATAAGAGCATAAGAGGTTTGGGTACTTAAAAGAGCCTAGCTGCACCCTCCCTCTGGGGAATCTACAACGGGAAATCAATTCGACAGTTAGTCACTCGCCATGACTTGTTGGTACATACTTTTAGGGTATAAAAAGGTGCGCTCACTTGGTTGCTCGAACCTTTGAGTGGGGAGACCTAGTTGTGGGCAATCCTTCACCAGCAATAGTCTTTGTCGATACTCCCACGAACCCACCCATAGACCGGGGTTGTATGGCTAAAGTAATAATTATTTCGTTAAGCATGTGCTTGTGGACCATCCTCATTTGGATGCAGTTGGAATTTTTGTCGGAAATGCAAACTTGCTGGGCCATTTAAACTGGGGCGAGTTCGTATCCTATGACCATTAGGCCCAAAGCTTCTGAAATGTTGATTGGCCACCTAGAAGAATTTACTGTTTTACGCTTGAATTATCTTGTTATGTTTGTGTTTTGGACCATCGTCGTTTGGATCCATTGGACCATTTGTCATGGGATATGGGCTTGTTGGGCTATGTAAACTGGGACAAGAACGTATCTTATGAAGATTGGGCCAAAGGCTTCTAAATATTGATGGGCCATTTTGTGCTTGTGTTCGGAACATTACCATTTGGATACGGTTGGACTTTTGGCCATTAGATGTGAACTTGTTGGGCCATTTAATCTGGGACGAGTTCACTCATATGGCATTTAGCCCAAAAGCTTCTAAAATGATAATGGGCCGATTTGTTTGAAAATTTTAATTGATTTAGTATGTCCTATATGTTATATGCATCTTATGCACCTCATACATACATACATACATCATGTTAACACCTCTATGTCTCAAAAAGAAATCATAGATACCGTTTGGGTTAGAGAAGAGACGAGACTCACCAAAATACCGAGAACAGATATGAGTACATCTGATAATGAGGTATCCCCGTATGGATTAGTTGGAAAACAGTCTCACCAAGATTACTGAACAGATGCAAGCCTTGACTACTGCTATGGCAAAGATGACTTTGCCCCATAATGGGGGAAATCCGGAGAATGTGAGGCGTGAGGAGCCTCCGAATGGGTTGGGGGATGACATCCCCGCTTTTGATGACGACATGGCATAATATGCAACAGGAAGAATGATTGGGTCTCCGGTGGAATTTTAGAAACTTCGGGATCAGGTTGAAACAGTTACCCGTAAGATGAAGGGTAAATATGAAGAGTTGTTGGATTATGAGGCAATGACATTCGAAGAACAATTGCCGGCTCGGTTCAAGATGCCGGATATGGCTAAGTTTTACGGGAATTGGGATCCGAGGATCCGTATGTTTCAGTCATGAGTTTTGTGGGTTTGTCCAAGCGTCAGGTGCGGAAAATGTTTGAAATGTCACTTGAAGGGGCGCTTGTAGTTTGGTATCACAGCCTTGAGAAGAAGGTCAGGGAAGATTGGAGGGAGTTGGCTAATGCTTTTCTGAAGCAATATGTCACAGACTTAGAGATTGATTTGTCACTCCGTGATTTGGAGAACACTAAGTAGAAGCCAGAGGAAAGCTTCAAGGAGTATGTGGACCGATGGAGAAGTCAGTTGTTGAAAATGTAGACTAGGCCCTCTGAGAAGGACCAAATTAAGATGATTATCAAGGGCACCAAGCCCTCCATCTATGGGAAACTGAGGAGGATGACCTCCATGATTACAGACTTTCGGCAGTTGAGGGAAACTGTCATGGACATTGAAGAGGAAAAGGTGGAAAACATGAAGTTTTATGGCTTAAGTAGGAGGCCTATTGGGGGGACATCGGGTACCAAACCTGTTTCTGCGGAGATTGCTGCCATCCGGAATCTGAGATTCTCCAACTTGGGGAGACCCTTGTCTAAGGTGTTGGAGAAATTGAAAAGACAAGGACTTCCGAAACCCTTGGAAGCCAAACCATTACCCAATCCCCCATCATCACATTATATCCTAAACCTTTACAGTCACTTCCACAAAAATAAAGGCCATGACACTGATAATTACGCCCGACACCGCCATGAAATCCAAGACCTAATAGACTCCAAGAAAATACCCGACCCCGAAACAGAATAGCCTGATACCTAGAGAAATCCCTTACCCAATTACCGTGCTGTACCACCCCCAACCTACATGATAAACTCCGGCCTACCAGAAAGCCTGGTCCTTAAATCCTTTCACCTTCAAGCCTCTTGCCTTGGAATCTGGGATAGTAATAGTGAAGATGAAACTGAGCAGGGGAAGAACTTTTGGCTAGACTTCTCCAGTAGTGATGAGGAAGAAGTGAGGGGAATGACCCGCAGCGGCCGCTTTTACAATGATGTGGCGGAAAAGGGGTAAGAAAGCCTTGACCGATGGTATAGAAATGGTGGAAAGTACAGAGAATGCTGAGGGCATACTGTGTTGAAGCAGTTGAAAAAGACCCGGGCTAAGGTTAGCATCTGGGAATTATTGTGTACATCTCAAGAGCATAGGCAGGCCATGGCTGAGGCTTTGAATAAAATTGTGGTACCTGAGGATGCCAACCCCGCAATGCTTGTTGGGTCGGTACGAGGAGAAACTTTACAGAGGATCACTTTTTCAGAAGAAGAACTCCCGGCTGATGGGAGAAATCATAACAGACCCTTGTTTATCAGAGCTGAAGTGAAGGGTAAGAAGACTTCATGTGTAATTGTGGATGATGGCTCGGCCATCAATGTGTGACCACTGAAAATTCTAGCAAGACTGGGTATGAATGAAGCAGACTTGGACCCCTCCAACATGACTATTAAAGCTTATGATGACAGTAAGCGCAGAGTGGAGGGTACTTTTGTGGCTATTGTCAAAGTGGGCCCGATTTAGGACGAAGTTGAGTTTACAGTGCTGGATATCCCAGCCACTTTTGCCTTGTTGTTGGGAAGGCCTTGGTTTCATAAGCTTGGGGGCGTGCCCTCTACTCTGCACCAGATGATTAAGTTCCCGTATGGGGGAGAAATTGTTACCATCCGAGCTGAGGTGGATAATGTTGTAGCCGCTTTGGAAATACAAACTTTCACAAGGTACCAAGAATCAGCAACTTTTGAGGAATGGGTGGATCCTAAGGTAACTAGGATCATGGGAAAAATGAAGTATGAGCCGGGTGAGTGTTCAAAACTGCCAGATTTTAGAGGACAGACTACTCGGAGGGGTCTAAGATACAAGTCTGATGAAGATAAGTCGAAGGTTAAAAGAAAGGGTTGAAGCTGGCAGATTGTTTTGTGAAAGCTTTAGGGTATCAAGGTGAGCCCGAACCGGTAGAAGTCAGTGGGATTATGGTGCCTGGTTTTGAGATCTTCCAATAGATGTTGGGTGGTAAGACGCCACTGACTAAAGAAGTTGTGGAGGAAGAGAATTGGGAAGAGGAACTGATGAAGTTAGAAAACCTGACTCTTAAGGAAAATAATGAGACTGAAAAGAACCCGGTTGTAAGGAAGAAGTGTCTATGAGTGATGAAGACATTTACCTTCCTTATTTGTTTGAATGTACTTCCGCATTATCCAATAATAAAGACATTTCTTTTGCTTACTTTCCTGAGTTATTTCCATTCGCTCTCCATGAATCCAGCATATTTGATATTAGTTCGGCCAAAACTACTACATTTAACTTGGGCACATCTGAGAACCCCAAGGAAATCTGATTGCAAGTGAAGTTACCTCAGATGTGAGGGAGAAGTTAGAGGAAGTATTGGTCAGATATGCCAAAGTGTTTGCATGGTCCTATGAGGACATGCCTGGGGTTGACAAAAGCATTGCCCAACACACAATACCAACTTATCTGAATATGAGACCAATGAAACAAAAACTTCCACGGATGAGACCAGAATGGGCTGAGAAAGTTAGAGAAGAAGTCAAGAAACAGAAAAATGTGGGATTTCTGGAAGTGGTAAAGTATCCCGAGTGGAGTGGTGGCTAATATTGTGCCAGTACCGAAGAAAGACGGGAAAGTCAGAATGTGTGTGGATTACAGAGATCTCAACAAGGCTTGCCCAAAAGATGATTTTCCCCTACCACATATAGATGTTCTGGTTGACAGTTCGGGTTTTTTTGCTATGTATTCATTTACAGACGGGTTTTCGATTACAATCAGGTTCTCATGGCTGAGGAGGACAAGCACAAAACTGCCTTCGTTATAGAGTGGGGAACTTATTGTTACAAAGTAATGCCGTTTAGGCTCAAGAATGCAGGAGCTGCTTATCAGTGGATGACCACTACATTATTCCATGATTTGATGCACAAAGAGATTGAAGTGTATGTGGATGACATGATGGTGAAATCGGAGACAAGAATTGGGCACATAGAGGCACTTCAAAAGGTCCTTCAGAGAGTTGACAAATATATAACTTGCAGATGAATCGTAAGAAGTGTGTGTTTGGAGTGATATCAGGGAAATTGCTTGGCCATACAGTGGGAATGGGTGGAATAGAAGTAGATTCTGAGAAAATCAAAGCAATCACAGAAATGCCAGCACCGAAGACTGAGAATAAGGTTAGAGTATTTGTGGGGAAGATTTAGTACATCAGTCACTTCATTGCCAAGTTGACGTCATTATGTGAGCCTATCTTCAAACTGTTGAGGAAAGATTAGCCAGTGAGATGGAATGAACAGTGTTAGACAGCCTTCAGTAAAATCAGGGAATATTTGGTGAAACCTCCGGTGTTGAAACCTCCGAGACCGGGCAGACCTTTGATATTGTATTTGGCCATAGAATCAGAAGCACTGGGGGCAATGATGGTATAGGCAGATGAGATAGGGGTAGAACACGCGGTCTACTATCTGAGTAAGAAGATGCTCCTGTATGAGGCTAGTTATCAATAAGTAGATAAGATCTGTCTTGCAGTGGTATGGGCTTCAAGAAAATTACGACATTATTTTCAGTCTTATAAGATCCAGGTTGTGGTAATGTAGAATCCTCTAAAGTATCTACATTCAGTACCGTCGCTAGTGGGGAAATTGGGTAGATGGTTAGTGTTGCTGACAGAGTTTGACATTGAGTATCTCACCTCCAAAATGATCAAAGGGCGAGAAGTGGCAGAGTTTTTGGCATTGCAACCTATTGATGGGGATCAGTATAAGTTTGAATTTCCAGATGAAGAAGTCCAGGCCATAACAGTTTAGAGGTGGAAAATGTATTTCGACGGAGCAGTGAATTATAAGGGAGCCGGAATTGGGATCGTGATAGTGACCCCCGAGGGAGAGACTTTGCCTTTGGCCAAGAGGTTAACGTTCAGAGTGACTAACAACATGGCTGAGTATGAGGCATGCGCTTTTGGTTTGACAGCATTGATAGCCTTAAAGGCCGGGAGTTTGGAAGTCTACGGAGATTCTATGTTGGTAGTCCAGCAGATGCAAGGAGAATGGGAATTTAAAGAAGAACGGTTGAAACCTTACCTTTTTCACCTCAGAAAGTTGGCACAGGTTATCCCCGATTGTAAGTTTCAGCACTTTCCGAGAGAGGAGAATCATATGGTAGACGCACTTGCTACACTTGCAGCAACTTGGGAAAATTCAAAGAAGTTAGTGATGAGACAGTTGGTACTGACGACAGGAAACAGACCCGTTTATGAGACAGAAAGAGTTCTGGAAGTAGAAATCGACGATGGAAAACCTTTGTATCATGACATTTAGAGGTACCTGGAACATGGGGAACTCCCGGAAGGGGCATGTAGAAAAGACAGGTTAGCCATTCAGAAGTTAGCTTCTCAGTATATGATTTTGAAAGGAGAACTGTACAAGAGGCAAACAAACGGTATTCAGTTGAAATGTTTGAGAAAAGAAGAGGCTCAGCAGTAATAGGTAATGAAGAAGTACACGCCGGGGTATGTGGTCCGCACATGAACGGACTGAATCTGTCCCGCAAGATAGTGAGACAAGGTTTTTACTGGTCAACCATGGAAGTAGACTGCGCGAAGATGGTAAAGCACTGTCATGATTGTCAAGCACACGGTAATTTGAATCACTTGCCGCACATAAAGTTGCACAGGTTGTCAGAACCGTGGCCCTTCTCAACATGGGGAATTGATATGATTGGAGAGATTCGACCGAATGCATCGAATGGGCATCCCTTCATAGTAGTGGCAGTGGATTATTTCTCAAAATGGGTGGAAACCGAGTCATTCCGCAATGTCACGGTGAAGTAGATGGCAAAGTTTATAGCTCAGAATCTCGTTTGTCGGAATGGTATACCGCACCATGTGGTTACAGACAACGGAGTTCAGTTTCAAGGAGAGACGAAGGCAATGTTATATAAATACAAGATAGGCCACCCACAAGTCATCACCGTACAGGCCGCAGGCAAATGGGGCAGTTGAGTGAGGTAGCTACCAAGACTATAAAGACGATTTTAGCCAAGATGACAGAAAATTGCAAGGATTGGGCCGAGTAACTCCCATATGCTTTGTGGGGGTACAGAACATCAGTAAGAACAGCAACCAGAGCCATACCTTATTCTTTGGTCTATGTAATGAAAGTAATGCTACCAGTGCAAGTTAAGATACAGTCTATGAGGGTATTAGCAGAAACATAGTTACTAGAACCAGAATGGGCCACACAGAGGATTGATAAGTTAGCACTGCTGGATGTGAAGAGGATGAAGTCTCTACATCATATGCAGTTGTATGAGAAAAGACTAGCCCGAGCATTCAACAAGAAGGTACGTCCCACCAGAATCAGAAAGGGTGATTTGGAACTTAAGTAGTCGAGGCCGTCGATGACACATCCGAGAGTAAAGTTCAGACCTAACTGGGAAGGGCCTTATATAGTTCAGAATGTAATGGAAATAGAGCAGTGAGGCTATCAGACTTAGAAGGGTACAAGTTCACCGAGCCGATCAACGTAGATAGATTGAAGAAGTACTTTGCCTGAGAGAGAAAGGACCGAGCAGTCACCAAGGGAATTGGGAGAAGACCTAAGCCAACAGAATAAGAAAATCATTCATGCATACACGTAACATTGCATTCTCTTCGTGTTTGTTTTTGTTTTGTGTTCGCAGGTTCGAAGAAAGGAGAAAGTAGTAGAAATGAGCAAAAAATCGTCAGCGCAGTTTCAATTTTGGGGATGAGTCCCAAGGGGCGAGGCTCATATCAACAGTATTTGGGGATAAGCCCTAGGGGTGATGCCTATATCGGCTTGGGGGCGAGGCCCCACGTCATCATCAGTTTGAGGGCGATGCCCATATCAGCTTGGGGGCGAGGCCCATATCAGTTAGAGGGTGAGGCCCGTGTCAGCTTGTGGGCGAGGCCCATATCAGCTTGGGGGCGAGGCCCATATCAGTTTGAGGGTGAGGCCCACTTCGTCAGCATATTTGGATGCGTCCCAGGGTCGAGGTGCCCCTGTTGTTAGTTGCAGTTCCAGGATGCGTCCCAGGGTCGGGGCCCACTACATCATATCTATGTAAAATTTTGGGGATGAGTCCCAAGGGTCGAGGTGCCCCTTCAGAAAGATTCTCATCTACTTCTTGCAAGAAGAAGTGAACTCCATATCTATGTAAGTGTTTCAAGCTACAAAACAAACTATGTCCCCAAAGTACGTAGCTATTTGTCGAGACTGCTACACCAACCTCACCTTTGTAAATCAAATGACATAGCCTGCCATGTAAGAGTTCGTAGTACACTCAAGATTGAGATGAATCTATAAATGACCATCTAGTAGATCGAAATGACTTTTTTAGTTTAACAGATATTATAAGAATGTCATTTCCAACTGGATCCATTTCTATATGATCGCATCATACAAGGTGCCTCTATTCTCATGTCTATGCATGCACGATCCAGATCAAGATTGCCATACAAAAATAGAATGGACCGCGTTATAGATAACCACAAACAAAGTACCCGCTTTGTTTGCTCTCTATGGACTATTTAAGATGACTAACTTTAGACTGAAATCCTCTTGTGTATGACACTCATACACTAAGTCTGAAGGTACAAAAGTAATCTAGGGTATTTAAGATTATATATAATATGCGAAAATTAAACAAACAATTTGATAAATGAATCATGCATCATTTTATTTCAAAAATACATAAAACCATTTACATCACATGTAGCTCTAGGGCATACATTCCAACAATCTCCCACTTGCACTAGAGCAAATGGGACATGTCAAGTAATCATATACCATCTAGGTGACCTTCAAAAACTTTAGCCGGTAAGGTCTTTGTAAATGGATCATCCATGTTCTCTGCGGATGTAATCTTTGTGACAGTAACATCTCGTATCTGCATTATCTCCCTAATGAGATGATATTTCCTCTCTATATGCTTTCCCCTCTTGTGGCTTTTTGGTTCCTTGGAGTTTGCCACCGCACCGCTATTATCGCAATAGAGTGTGAGTGGTCTATCATTATCTAGAAAAACTTCCATATCTCCCAAGAATTTACTGAGACAGACTACTTCCTAAGATGCTTCACAAGCTGCTACAAATTTAGCCTCCATTATGGAGTCAACATTACAAGATTGCTTTATGCTCCGCCAAACTATATCCCCACCACCTAGGGTGAACAATGATCTAGATGTAGATTTCCTAGAATCTACATCTGTCTAAAAATCAGAGTTTATATATCCCATTAGGATCATATCCTTACTGGAAAACACAAGCATATAATTTCTAGTTCTCTTAGGATACTTGAGAATGTGTTTCACAGCCGCCCAGTGATCCAATCCTGGGTTTGATTGAAACCTACTAACTACTCACACTACAAATTAGATGTCCAGTCTCGTGCATAACATAGCATACATGAGACTACCAACTACTGAGGCGTATAAGAAATGTCTCATTTCCTCAACATCTTGAGGTGTCTTAGGAGACTATTCATTTGACAAATGAATTCCATGCCGATTAGGCAAATTTCCTTTCTTGGAATTCAGCATCCCAAATCGCACAAGGATCTTGTCGATATAGGATGCCTTAGACATAGCTAACAGTCATTTCTTACGATCCCGAAGTATCTGAATCCCAAGAACAAAACTGGCCTCTCCCAAATCTTTCATTTGGAATTGGTTAGCTAGCCAGTTTTTCACGTCTGATTATATCTTTACATCATTCCCAATGAGTAAAATATCATCGACGTATAAAAAAAGATAAACCACATTCCCGTCAATGACGTGTTTGTATACACAAGGTTCATTAACATTCTGCTCAAAATCATAAGATTTGATCATTGTATCAAATCTTATATACCAAGATCGAGATGCCTACTTTAGTCCTTAAATGGATCTTTGCAGCTTGCAAACCTTTTGCTCTTGACCTTGGGAGATGAACTCCTCTGGTTGTATCATATAGATACTTTCATCAAGATTGTCATTCAAGAATGCAGTATTGACATCCATTTACCAAATTTCATAGTCATAATATGTGGCAATGGATAGAAGAGTGTGGATGGATTTAAGCATGGCTACTGGCGAGAAAGCTTCCTTATAGTCAACTCCCTCTTTTTGGGTATAACCCTTGGCCACTAGTCTAGCCTTGAAGGTCTGTACCTTCACGTCTGATCCCCTCTTCCTCTTGTAGATCCACTTGCAACCTATTAGTTTCACACCAACATGTTGGTCTACAAGTTCCCAAACCGAGTTGGAGTACATGGACTCCATCTCTAGGTTCATGGCTTTGAGTCATTCCTCTTTGTCAGAATCATCCATTTCTCTACTGTAGGTCAATGGATCATCTATGGCATCACTGGATGCGACAACTTGTGCCTCTCCAACCCCTAGGTAGCGATCAGGTTATCGTACAACCCTCACATTACGTCTAGGCGATAGATCATTCCTACGAGCTTCCATCTGACTATCAGATGTCGAAGGTGCTATGTATTAGTCAACTTTCATTGATGATGGCGTGCTGGTCGAACCAGCAAGTAACTCCTCGAGTAACACTTTACTTCGAGGTTTGAACTCCCTCTTATAGTCCTCCACTAGAAACGTAGCTTTTGTCGATATAATTACTTTATTATCACTAGGACTACAGAAGAATCCACCCCTAGTCTCCTTAGGATAGCCTACAAATAGGCACACCTGAGAACATGGCTCCAACTTTATAGTCTTATTCTTCAGCATATGTGCTGGACACCCCCATATGCGGAAATGTCGTAAACTAGTTTTACGGCCATTACACAACTCTAAGGGAGTCTTAGGAACAGACTTAGATGGAACTACATTAACGATATGCATTGCGGTTTGCAGTGCATATCCCTAGAATGAACTAAGTAGTGAACTATAACTAAATATATATCTCATCATGTCTAGTAGAGTCTGATTTCTCCTCTCCGCAACACCATTTTACTATGGTGTTCTAGGTGCTGTGAGCTGGGATACTATCCCATGCTCAATTAAGAATTCCTTAAAATCTCTGTCGAGAGGTATTCCCCTCCATGATCTGTTCGTAGAGTTTTGATTGTCTTACCTAATTGGTTCTCAACCTCAGCACGATACTCTTTGAACTTTTCAAAAGTATCTGATTTGTGATGTATTATATAGACATACCCATATCTTGAATAATCGTCAATGAATGTGAGGAAGTATTCATAACCACCTCGGGCTCTGACATTCATCGGTCCGTAAACGTCTGAATGTATTAGCTCAAGTGGTTGACTGGCTCTAATACCTTTTCGAGTAAAAGGTCTCTTTGTCATTTTTCATTCTAAACAGGATTCACAAACTGGTAGATTCCCGAGCTTTAACTAGTTTAAGGCTCCGTTCTTTATCAATCTTTTTATCCGATCAAGGTTGATGTGACCAAGTCTAAGATGCCATAGGTATGTGTCATCTTGGGAAATCTTTGGCCATTTAGTTTTAGGTTTCTCAACCTTAAACATTTCAGCGTTGAGCAGTGGCCTATGTGTTAACGGTCTTAACACATACAAGTTATTTTATGAGTTTCCTGTGCATATAGTTAATCCATTTATACCAATAATAACCAAATTGCTATTAAAAGAAACTGAATAACCATCATCCAAGAGTATAGAAACAGAAATCAAATTCATGCGAAAACCAGGAATGAATAACACATTATTTAAATTAAAATAACTATTATTAATAAAATTTAAACTAGAGACTCCTACTGCTCTTGCTGAAACGACATCCTTTGTCCCGACCCTCATGGTGTAGTCACCTTAAGCAAGGTCCCTCCATGAATCAAGTAGTTGCAAAGAAGAACAAACATGGTTAGTGGCTCCAGAATCAACAATCCAAGCGGGTTTATCATCTCCACTAATATAGATTCAATAATGAGTAAATCATATTTACCTGTTTCCTTTTTCTCCTTCGGCTCAGCAAGGTATTTAGGACAGTTTCTTTTCCAATGCCCATTCTTGTTGCAGTGGAAACATTTTCCTTTGGGCTTAGCATCTTTGGAGCCTTTAATATTTTTCTTCTACTTCATGGGCTTTCCTTTAGTCTTCCTAGTGATTTTCTTCTTCATCTTTGCAGATTTAGAAGACTCGACAACATTTGCCTCTGCACTAGACTTACGAGGATCCACAAGCATGGACTCGTAATGGGTGAGCTCATTAAGCAGTTGGGTCAAAGTAAAAGTCAACTTGTTCATAACATAGTTGCTTTTAAACTGCAGGATACTCTTCGAAAGAGTTTCCATAATCATGGTCATCTGGCTACGCTCATTAATACGAGCTCCATGGGTTTCAGCAGTGTTGAGATAGGTCATCATCCTCAAGTTGTCCTCTCGGACTGATGTCCCATCCTTCATCCTAGTAGTCATCACTAAGACAATGGCCTCATGGCATTGACGCTCCGAAGGCTGCCCAAACATGCCCTGCAATGACTCAATCATCTGAGATGCTAGAGCCATAGGTTCATACATTGCAGCAAGAACCTCAGACATCCCTGCTAGCAAGTAGCAGCAGGCTTTCTCATTTACTGCGACCCATTTCTGGTAGGTATTGCGCACAGCTTGGCCATCATTTCTGCCGGCTCGGTAGGACGTTCCTCCGTCATGACAAACTTTAGGTCTTCAGAAACCAGGATAGCATTAATGTTACATTTCCACTAAATATAGTTTTCTCCTGTTAATTTATCTTTTGAGAGTATGGAAATAATTGGAGAAACCATGGCTGAAAAATGAAATAACCATGCATTTAACACTCATTCATCGCATATTAAAATCATCACACCAATTTTGGCATAAAATTAAACATGATGCATAAACCATGAATAATGAATAAGAAGCCTAAGAGAATTATTATGCCACGGAAATATATCATCCCACAAGTAAGTGCCGCCGTAGGGTAGGTCAAGTACTCACATGATAGATCGAGACAATCTTAGTCAATTTAATATATACAGGAATAACTTTAACTCATATATTAAACAACTACCGTTTTATTTAATCAAGGAATTTTATTAACAGTTAATTATTCATTTGTGAGTGTAACCCGTTGTTACGGGATTCTTGGACTTAACGAGTGAAGTGCCGCCGTAAGATAGGTCAGTTCACAAGATACATCTAGAATCCCTATCCTCTAGGAACCCAAACCTGATATTGACCCAAAATGGACACCATCTATATGGGGACGAAAATAAAGCTGTCTCGAGGCACCTTTTGAATCTAACATTTTTGGACTAACAACGGAGATCGCGAGATATACTGTCTTATATCCCTCTCTCACTCACAATTTTAAAATTAAGGTTTCTATCTATAAAATCTCTTATATTTTATTTAAACTAGTGTGGATAAATTTATAGCGGCTAAATCATAATTTTTATTTACATTAGTTTGACATAAGTGACCCAATCAATTTTAACTTTTAAAATTGTATCACTAATATTTCATAAGTCTCTACTAATAGTTTTACTCAATTAAACTAATTTAATTAGAGTGGTATTAGTGAGCTATTATATTTTAACTCTTAAAATACTAAACACTAAAAGTTTAAAATTTATGGAATTCTAAAAGGTCAAATTTTAATTAAACATTTTAATAAATCTTAGTGCGTTATAAAATCCAATGTTACGTGGAATTGTATCCCGAGTGCAGACCATATTTCTGTCCATTCGGAATCGGCTATGAAATTTATGTCCGGGTTTCCATCCTATATACCAATCGAATTTATTATTCACCAATTAATCCCAATATATTAGAATTCAAATTTTAAACCACGAATCTAATTAATTGATTTCCATGCATATCAAAAACTTATTTAAAAATTTTAAATTGCATAAAATCATAATTTTATGTCTATAATGATAATGCATCTATGACATGTTATGGCATGAAAAATGCATGAGTGGGCACCCTAAGCTATATGACATGTTATTCAAACAATTCGAAATAAACATATATACAACATAAAAAATATTTTGCATTGACCGGGCTCTTATTTTTTCCTATACTAATCTAATTAGTACATAACATTCACCAAGACATCCATTGGTCTTCAAATCCCACTCCAAAGTGGGGTTGGCTCATTTTGCGTCTTTGGTGCTCCATATTACAAAAATTAAAAATTTACATTGAAAAATAAAATTACAACAAATGTAAACAATGGCCTTATGGCCTTACATCCCAAAAACAAAACCAACTACAAAAATAAGAGCCGGAAAAATTTACGACCAATGCAAAATCCATTCATCACATGAAATAATAAAACCATTCATCAAATGAATATCAAAATGTGTCAAATCATCTAAACATGCATATCATATTTATAACACATATAAATATATTAAAAATAGAAACTTTAAATGAAAAAAAGGGTTAAGAACACTTTTCAACCTCGCACTTGATGCCAATTGTAGGAAACGCTTGCCTCGCGCAGCGGAAACGATTAGTCACATGGATCGGACTTGAAATTTTTTTCTCCTTTCCCCTTCCTTTAGCCGAATCAGACAAGAAGGTATACTGAAATTTTACTTCTGTTTCGGACAAGATTTCAGCCCCGAAATGCCCCCGAAACATTCCCCGAACAGGCCCCGAACTGTAGTGAAATAATGGACTGTTTTGGACCCGTTACACAACAGAACTACACACAAATCAGTCCCTAATTTGCATGAACTGCAAGGATGTTTTAGGTCTGATTATTCACACAAAATACAACCACAATACAGCCCTAAAAGGTTCCCTAGGTTTTTCCCAAAATCCCGAAATAAAACGAGTCCCGAATCAATTATATGATTCACGGTAATGGACAATAAAATAGTCTCACTGCCGTGAGATAGAGATGAAGAGAATAATGATTTTGATTCAACGCCAGAAGGTCTTCCAAGCTATGTCTCGCAACCAACGGAAAATAGTGTGGGCTACACTCACAAAAATAAATCCCTAAACGATTTAGAGATCTTAATCACACTTAATATTTTGTTTTTCTTTCTTCTTGTTCTTCAATGGAGTTTCTCAACTTTTGAGAGAATGGTAGAGAAGAAGAATAAGGTGGCTAGGGTTCCAAGAAGGAGAGAGCTCCAAAAGAAAATCAAATTTTCTTTTTATACTTTGGTCAATTTGTTTTTCAAACAAAACAACCAATCCCCTCCCCATATGGTGAAATTCGGCTAAAGTTATGAATTAGTTCAAATTTTGTGACATCAAATTTTAATTACCAATATTAAAAAGATGTTATAAAATTGAATAAGCAATTAACCATATTAAGAGTCATAACTCCCAATAACAATGCAAAGAATTATTTTGTTTCCAAAATAAACATATCCATTCCTTCTTCAAACCTTGTATTTTCGGCCATTACAAGATGTAGTAGTTAATTTTTTTTTTAATTTTGTAACAACTCATTTACTTGCCTTTAAGAAAATATATGTTACAAATATGAATAGTAAATATCCATTTAAATGAATTAACTACCAAAGTAATAACAAGGGTTTCCAAAACCCATAAATATGAAATTCCAACTTTAGCCTTCATTTAAATTATATCATATATAATTTAATTATTAATAATAAATAATTATCATATAATCATTTATTAAACAAATCATACATTAATTTTTAACATATAGTTCCAAGTGTCACATAATAAATATTATTAATCATATTAATAATATTTATCCTTTTGTAAGAATATAATTAGACTATCCAATTATACTAAATCCGCTATAGTATATTGAGCTAGCACGGGGACCAAATGGACCTACGGTTCCGAACTCCAATAATCTTAAAATATTAATTAAGCTCTTAATTAAATATTCCGAATTTTTAACTCTGGGTTATTCCTCTAAAAACCTGAAGTTGAACTCTCGTTGCCACAAATGATATATTAAGCCGAATCAAGTCAGTGTCCATCGATATAGTCATTACATATGAATTGAACATTCACGAGTATCTCGTAATTAGATTCGGGTCATAATTTCCGTTATACCCCTCTAATTATTTCTACCTTAAGTACTATTGATTCTCTAATGAACGATTTATTCATAACTATTATGAATTTAATCTTTCTATTCGTAATAGAGAGACTTGAGCGCTCAAATCGTTCTAGTACCGAATCAACCCT
This sequence comes from Zanthoxylum bungeanum, assembly GCA_019454045.1. Classification (NCBI taxonomy): domain Eukaryota; kingdom Viridiplantae; phylum Streptophyta; class Magnoliopsida; order Sapindales; family Rutaceae; genus Zanthoxylum; species Zanthoxylum bungeanum. The sequence goes on along the minus strand of SKCR01023450.1, from coordinate 114,967 downwards.
TAAGAAAGATACTCATCTACTTCTCGCAAGAAGGAGTGAACTCCATGTCTATGTAAAATGTTCCCAGTTATAAAACAAACTGTGTCCCCAAAGTATGTATCTATTGGTCGGGACTACTACACCAACCTCACCTTTGTAAATCAAAGGACATAGCCTACCATGCAGGAGTTCTTAGTACACTCAGTATTAAGATCAATCTATATATGACCATATAATAGACCGAAATAACTTTATTAGTTTAACGGATATTATAAGAATGACATTTTCATCTGGGTCCAGTCCTATATGATCGCATCATACAAGGTGCCTCCATTCTCACGTCTCCTCATGGACGATCCGGATCAAGATTGCCGTACAAATATATAATGGACCGCATCTATAGATAAACCACAAACAAAGTACCCACTTTGTTTGCTCTCTATGGACTATTTAAGATTACTAACTTTAGACTTAAATCCTCTTGTGTATGACACTCATACACTAAGTTTGAAGGTACATAAGTAATCTAGGGTATTTAAGATGGTATATAATATGCGAAAATTAAACTAACAATTTGATAAATGAATAATGCATCGTTTTATTTCAAAAACACATAAAACCATTTACATCACATATTGCTCTAGGGCATACATTCCAACAATCTCCCACTTGCACTAGTGCAAATGAGACATGTCACGTAATCCTATACCATCTATGTGACCTTCAAAAACTTTATCCGGAAAGGTCTTTGTAAACGGATCAGCCAGGTTCTCGGCGGAAGTAATCTTTGTGACAGTAACATCTCCTCTCTACACTATCTCCCTTATGAGATGAAATTTCCTCTCTATATGCTTTCCCCTCTTGTGGCTTCTTGGTTCTTTGGATTGCCACCGTACCGCTATTATCACAATAGAATGTGAGTGGTCTATCTATATCTGGAACAACTTCTAGATCTCTTAAGAATTTACGGAGCTAGACTACTTCCTTAGTTGCTTCACAAGATGCTACATATTTAGCCTCCATGGTGGCGTCAGCAATAAATGATTACTATATGCTCTACCATACTATAGGCCCACCACCTAGGGTGAACACTAATCCAGATGTAGATTTCCTAGAATCTACATCTATCTGAAAATCAGAGTCTATATATCTCATTAGGATAATATCCTTACCGGAATACATAAGCATATAATTTCTCATTCTCTTAAGATACTTGAGAATGTGTTTCACAGCCACCCAGTGATCCAATCCTGGGTTTGATTGAAACCTACTGACTACTCCCAATGCAAAATAGATGTCCGGTCTCGTGCATAATATAGCATACATGAGACTACCAACTGCTGAGGCATATGAGATATGGCTCATTTCCTCAACATCTTGAGGTGTCTTAGGAGACTCTTCCTTTGACAAATTAATTCCAGGCCGATAAGGCAGATTGCCTTTCTTGGAATTCTGCATCCCAAATCGCACATGGATCTTGTCGATATAGGATGCCTGAGACATAGCTAACAGTCATTTCTTGCTATCCCGAAGTATCTAAATTCCAAGAACATAACTGGCATCTCCCAAATCTTTCATTTGGAATTTATCTCTCTTTATTATTTCATATTTTACTACTTTTACCATGATGTTTTGCCACGCCGGATGAAGTACATTTGATTGAATGTGAGATACATTCAGTCGGTCATACGAGGTCCCATATAGATGTCGGCCACGGTTGCATCTCTTTCATCATTATATTATTTACTTTTTGTATATTATTACTTTTTTCACTGTCACTTGAAGCGCTTGGGCTAATCATGTGGGCTAGAGGTCCTCTATTAGAGGGAAATGCCTAAAAACTACCTTTACCATGATGTTTTGCCATGACGGATGAAGTACGTTTGATTTAACGTGAGATACATTCAATGGGGCATATGAAGTCCCATATAGATGTCGGCAGCGGTCGCATCTCTTTCATCATTATACAATTTTCTTCTTACATATTATTACTTTGTTTATTCATGCATTATAACTTGATGCGTATGGGCTAGTCATGTGGGTTAAGGGTCCTCTATTCGAGGGAAATTCTCAAAGGCTACCTTCACCATAGATTGCTGCGCTTTTCTTCTATCGATTTTGCTATTCATCTTCTTTTCGGTTGTTACTTTTCACTTTTCATTTTCACATTCATGCCATATTTATGCTTGAATTTTGCCTCTCGCAGCATATTGAATGGAAACTCAGACATAAATTTAGTAGCCGAATCTGAATGGATGGTAGTGTGGTCTGTACTTGGGATACAACTCCACGTACCGCTTGAGAAACATTCATGCATGTGTTTATGTCATTTTAGATACCACTTTGGTAATCTCGTTCGAACGTGTTCTCAATCACTACACGAACATATGCATTCGGCCTTAGTCCATTCGAATGCATTTACAAACGCTACTCGAATACGCATGCATTTATTTTATCATGCATCAGGTATTATCTTGTTCGAACACGTTTTTGAATTCTATACGAAAGCGGACATTCTGTCTCATTCCCATTTGAACACATTTCCGAATGCTATACGAACGTGCACATTCTATCTCATTTTTGTTCGAACGCGTTTCCAAATGCTACATGAACGCATGTATTCTGTTTACCATTCGAACATGTTTCTGAACCCTGGACGAATGTACATACAGCGAATAGAAGTTATTTAGCCATATTATTGCAAAAATGTAAACCTGTTGGGCCTTTTTTTAACTGGGACAACTTTACACCTCATAGCAATATGATTGAATGTTTTGAAATGATATTGGGCCAACTTGTATGAAAACCTTGATAGGTTTAGAAAGTCCAAACATGAACCAAATATGCTAGAAGCATGAGTTTAATATCCACATTGGCTTGCATCCATAAATGATACGCCTTGTTACGGCATATTTGTATACTTTTGGCTACTTCTAAGTTCATCCCCATGACACGATTGCCGAAAGCCCAATTCATCATTTTTAGACAATGGTATGATCCCATAATAGGCTTAGTCCATGTTGTAAATGGGTGGTCTTTGTATTTTACCGATGGAAAGGGACAGAAGCGACCAAGGTTCACCTCCTAGCATAGGAGAGAGCGATTTTGTGTATCTTGCATCATTGCATAGAAAAGCCATATCTAGAGCCAAAAATAGGCTTACCGGGAGTGTGGGAGAAATAAGGTCGGAATGATATATTCTGTTTGATGAACTCATGCATTTTATATATCTCATACATCACACGCATACATGTACCTGTTGGTTATTATCTAGGTCCCAAGATCAAACAAGACATGAAATGAATGTGTGAACAATTAAATTTCATGAATCCAATTCCGCAATTTAATTACCTAAAGTACATTACATGATTAATCAACTAAATCAACATTTCCAAAACCCTAAATTAGTCCAATTAATCATACTCAATTCATTATTATATGTCCAACACACAAATTAAAAAATAAACCTATTACATGTTTTTAATGCTCTCGGCCAAAGGAGGGATTTTGTGTCCGATTCGGTTTCGATCCAATCGAACCCACAATCGACATCAAATCACCATCCAATTTGATTTCATACACATCCAATGTCACAAAATCAAAATTACCAAGACATTAGGGCAATAATTCCATTCGGCCAACACAAGGATTTTGGGGTTTTTGTCCAATTCGAAATCCAATCCAATTCTATTCAAATTAACATCAACCTAAATGATTTCAACTCATCAAATGAATCAAAAATCAAAAATTTCCAAGAACCCAAAATCACATTCACATTCGGCCAAGGTCAAATATTTGGGGAAAATAATTCCAAATCATTTTTCAACAAATTGTCCGACCAAAATGAAATTAAACATGTTATAAGCATACTTAAACAATCAATTTATTCAAATCATGCTCAACAAACATTTACCCAAATTTTAAGCCCTACAATTTCATGCTTGAACCTATAGCTCTTGATGCCATTTTTGGTTATTATCTAGGTCCCAAGATCAAACAAGACATGAAATGAATGTGTGAACACACCAACGGAGATAGCGGAATACTCACATCGATCGGTTGAGTCGATTTAGAGATGAATCAAGGCCAAATAGCCAATGCCATAGGCGCACAAATGATGCAGTTCACTGCCTCCAAAAATAGAATTTTGAGATGACAAACGGAGCTCCAAGCCTCGTCCGACGGATCCCGGCTCATGGGCGAACCTGCCTACCACCTTCGCAAGACTCGTAAGTGTGCTAGCACATGATTTATCACCATGAAAATCACTCTTGCTTCCCTTATTATTCACGCCAAAATGGTTCAAAACAGTGAAGAAATACACTGGTTTGGGCGTGAGAGACATGAGAGAGATGAGAGATAAAATGTGTTATTGACTTAATAAAATGTAAAGCAAAAAATTGATTATATATATTTTCCAAAAAATAAAATAATCAATTTTCATTTAACTTTATCAAATAAATCAAATGAATATTGGAGCCAAATCTATAAAGTTTTCCCTCCAAAATGCATTTACACTTTATGTCAAGTCCATCACTATTCACATCAAGTCATTTTATTAAAGTGATATGTTGTCAAGTCACATCACTCAAAGTGACAAGTGATTTGACGCTTGATGCGACTAATGATTTGACGCTTGATGCAACTTGCCACGCCGCACTCGAATTCGAAATACGAATGCGCTCGCAATCACACTCGGGCTCGGGTTCGCTAATTCCAAATTAACGATTTTTCCGTCGCGTCGTAATTAAATGATTACGCCTAGCGAATTCACTATTCACGTCGCTAACGAATTAATTCTAAATTAATTCGTTCGCCCGAATTAAAATCTAATTTTAATTCCGCATCGAAATCTAATTTCGTTTAATATATCGAATATATTAATTTACCGATTAATTCCAAATTAATCGTTATCTCTCTCTAGACGATATTTTATCCTAGATAAAATATCTCTGTAATTAATCCTAGATTAATTTTCTCTCTCTTCTATAGAATCCCAGATTATTCAAGAGTGCGATTTATGCGTCATCGGTGGATTATCAGGAAGCGACCCATGAGACCTCCGGATACGTTGGCAGTAAATACGGTCGTCGGTGTATCCGAATCACGTACGTACCAAGTACTACGTTCTACCGATTTACGAGACAAGGTCGGCTCCTAGCAAAGCACGATGTCTACCAAATTCTCCGGTAATATTCATCTAAGAATATTAAGATCTGTATCAAGCGTAGTATACCATTGTATTGTATCGGATAGTCACGTGCTAGGGCTGGGGCTGGATAAGTGTCTACCCCGTCCAAAGCACATATCGGATGTCTGGTAACATAGTCTCTATAATCGGATATTCATGACCTGGTCACAATATCCCGATTGGTTGCGCAACACTCAATAGCACTAGTACCGTATCCTGCGTGACATCATCTCCACTATGACTGAAGTGATACTTCCGTCTTGACATCACACCCAATACACTACGACTCTCTGATAAACCCAGAAGTGGTGTACGCAGAACCGGTTAAAGCCCTGTACCACCAAGACCAAAGTCTATCGATTATCGTAAGTATTAGCGATGTAAGTCTCAGGTTAAGACTATACACACCTACCTTGATTTCGGCCTCCCATAGACACATAGTCATAATACCAATGGGATTCCGAGGGGTCTATCCAGAGCGAAGCTGTTTCCCGTACCATCGGTGAAACACGACCTCCTATCGCACTTGCATAAGTATCCTATACTTATATATATGAGAACTATGCCGTTGTGCCTTCACAACGCATACAAGTGCAATACTAGCCTATTCCGCATTATCGATGTCCAGTCTCGATAATACTCCGGGCTAGGGATATTTAATGATTAATCCTTCGGGGACTGATACTGTCTCACATCATTCTCAGTCCAGGAACTAATCAAAGGGACCTCTCTTCATTTATATATCTATGGTGATCTAATCACAAATGATGAGAGTGCAATTTCCTTATCACATAGTTAATTTGCTACAACAACACAATGATCTATGCAAATAGTGACGCTATGGGTCATTTTGTCCAACAATCTCCCACTTGGCACGTAGCGAGTCACTCAAGTGTTCCACACCCGAACTATGTACGGTTCGCTCAAATTACTGAGAAAAGGTTTTCGTCAGCGGATTTGCTTGATTATCGTCTGACTCGATTTACACGATCATCACATCACCACGATGTATGATCCGAACGAATCAGATGAATATAGAAGTATATATCTGGATCGTCGATGAGACCTTTAATTCCTTAGCCTGTGCTGACGCCTAGCTCAGCTGCTAATAGAACTATATCTAATCTAATTAGATTTATTTTTGATCCAAATGGCTTCTTTTACTGCCTCAGCTGCAGCAATAATCCGCATTTGTCGTTTATTCGGCAATAGTTATCTTGCTTGGAAGATTTCCAGCTCACTGTCCTGTTATTCAAACTTTATAGTACCACAATATTTAATTGTTTGGAAACTTACAGCGGTGATCCCAGCCACTTCAAGTTCTCCTTCTCCATAGTTTAAGACAGCATCTTTAGTTCTCTAAGATACTAACAGATGTTCTTAACTTCAATCCAGTGACTGTCACTTGGATTGACCCGATTGTGACTCCATATGCTCGAAGTGTATGAGACACCATATCAAGTACATTTTAAATGTACAATTTCCCAGAGAGTGTTAACAACTCCAAATCTATTCCAGTAGATCTTTATTCCTTGAATTAAGGTTGTTACTCTCCAGAATTCTACGGAGAATTTCTATTGAAAGCCAAGATTTCAACAATAGCTTTATGGGAATTTCACTGTCAGTGCGCTCTCCCACTAACCTCCTTATATACACAAGAATTATTTCGTTTTGAGTCAAATCATAAACCATTATGATTATATCAAAACGATAGTTCCAAGAACCTTATGCTTGAATTAATCCAAACATGGATCGAATAACCCGCAAACCTTGTTTGTCGGTTATACAAAATCGCCAGAATGCTATAAACATTCTCCAAAAGGTTTCCTTTCAGAAAAGCGATTTTGATTTGTAACTGACACATTTCATAAATGAAATATACAGTTATCTTCAAGCATCTTCAAAATGGATTTACCATGGCAATAGGTAAAAGGTTGAACCGTTATTAACACAATGTTGATAACGATACCTTTTCGTCAAAAGCCCAGCTTTGTACGTTGGTATGTTGCCTTCCATGTATGTCTTCCTTGAAGACGTTTAATGCACCAATAGGCACAATGCCTTGTGGTACAACAACTAGTATCCAAAATAGTTGTTATACATGGAATCCATTTCGGACTCATGGCACTTTGCCATAACAGGGAGTCGATACCTCGTATCACTTCCTCAAACGCAGTCGGATGGTACACCTCCATAAGATTGACATCTTTATGGGGTGAGATCAGAAACCCATACCATAGGTTGTTTTCTGACTCTATCCGATCTACTAGTTTCTTGTGTATTTGAAGATTAATGGTATAGATTCCTCATAGATGAACTATTTTGTTCCATTAAGGACTTCGTGCCTTGAACATTATTACTCCGATTTTCATCGAGTAACACTATCCTCCCACTGACCACTGCATATCGGTATTCCTCTCAGGAAAAACCGCATGGTGAGCAACAATCACATTGTTCTCATGTGAGATTTACAAGTACTATACTTAAGGTTTCCTTTAGGATAACCTTTATTGACACTAATCCAATTTGGGTCTTTTAGTTTGGTATCATCCAAACGTTATGCCTGGCATACCCAAATTATCAGGAATGAGAAACCCCGTTTCTTTCCTGTTCATATCCGATATGATATCTGTCAAACAGATTTATATGGAACCTTATTCTAAATAAGTTTTGCACTGTTAATACATATCCTATTGAAGGAAACAGTAGCTCAGAGCGACTCGTGATAAACCTTATCATGTCCTACAAAATTCGGTTTTAGTTCGGACACACCGTCTAACTGACGTGTCTCGGGAGGAGTCCTCATATGAAGGAATACCGTACTCTTTCATTTACGTATGAAACTTACTGCTTAAGTATTTTCCATTACGGTCTTACCGTGGCGGCATAATACTATAGCCGATCTGTTTATTTACTTCGTGTCGAAACTTCAAAAGTTTCCGATCTGTGTTATTCAAAAGAAACACATAACCACAACGTGATTCCACATTCGTTAAGGTCACGAAATATTCATGTTCACATCTAGCCTAGCTAGATATGGGCCCACTTACTTCACCATGAATAGGGCTAACAGATCTGTGGCCCTTTTACTATTACCAAGTAAATAGTATTTTAGGTATTTTACCTAATAAACTAGATTCGCAGACCTTATTTGAATAGTCAAATCAGTCCTAGTACCCACTCTTCAAAAGTGTGGATATACGAGTCTTGTTTAATTGTGTCATAGAAAACAATGCCACAAATAAGTCTTATTGATCAAATCAATTTGAGCTATTTATTTGTCATTTTATATGTTTGAGATTTTATTTATATTCAAAATATAAATTCTGTTATTTACATCTAATGTATTTATCTCAGTATCATCTTTATATAATGAAACACTTAGTGTTCTAGAATATAAAGGTTTTTATCCGCATCAGATTAAACACTGATATAGAGATAATGTCTCTAGTCAAACTAGTTACATCATAACATTTCCTAATATAAGTACATACCAAAAGGGTAGTTCCTAAACTTAGGTATCTACGGTCGAAACAGCGACTTTCGTCCCGTTTCCGATTCGCAGAGAAATCTCGGCTTGAAGTCAGTATGCAGCTCATAGCGGATTCTGAATATCAATACATATATTTATGTACCACACTAAGAATTTAAAATCCAATTTCAATACTAGTAGTGAACATAACTTTGACAAATATATTAAAGTTAGAGCCTCGCCCTTTCTTTAATTCCTTCGTGTCTTCCATAGCCAAATGGTAGTCACTTTGGGATATGTCAATTATCTTTTCAATATTTCACAAACCTTTGGCCAAGCCTTGGGTTTTAGAATATCGAAATGATGTGCACCTTGTGCAGCTTGCCCAATTGCAACTTTGACTTAAAATAGATTTATTGTCAAGTAAGTATATTAAATTAAGCACTAAAGTCATCATCACATAAATATTCCAAAGATTTTATGCTCTACTTATTTGCTTAATTATGGGCCTAGATATAACAAGTTATTTTATCCAATAAAGTAACCTATTATTAATTCCTAATGAAAATTAAATCATTTAAATATTCAACTTTTCAAATCCTTTCTTGATTTTAATAGTCTAACTATTTAATCAATTTTAATAAAGGTACTATATTATAATAATGATTACAATAATCCAATTATTTAATCAACTATAATCTTAATATTGATTACTATAATCCAATTATAAATCAACTATCATTTTAATTCAATTATATTGATTACTATAATCCAATTATAAATCAACTATATATCGAATGAGTTTGTATATAGTCCAACTATATATATTTTAAAACAACATAAAATATTAGTCCAACTAATACTTTTGATTAATATGACGAGTAAAATATATAGAAGAGCGCGTTTAGCGAGTATTCGAACGAATGTTGCAAATTCAATACTTGCCTCCCACTATTTTTCGTCGAGCCTCTAACCCTCTGTCGAGTACTCGGGAAACCGTGTTTCCTAGTGGGCTAGGATCCCGTTAAATGTCACACAATCTTGACTTTGGCCAACAAATTGTATGATAATTAACTAGGTAGATCTCGAAGATCAATTGGATCTCATCCAACTCCTAGATCCAGTAGGTGGACATCCAAGTCCCAAACATATATCTAATATATGCCTATATATCGAATATATACCCTAACCTTTTTCCTCTGAATCAACTAGGCCTTGGCTTTGGCACAACAAACCTAGTGATCCCAGTCAAGCACGGACCCATTGACATGGAAGCTTCGTAATCAATGTCGATGGACAAGAAGTGGTCTTGACTTTGGCCAACAAACCACAACTTGGACACGACACCGATATGGAACAAAGCCTCGTGATTAAAACACATCTTCGATGGACAAGGGCTTGACTTTGGCCAATAACCCCTGCCAATCTGGGATCTTGAGCAAGAATCACTCAATGGAAGGAAAATAAACGCTTGATATTTAACGAGGGTTTTTGTGTGCAAATTGGCTACCAATTTAATTATCTTTGTTAAGGTCTCATCATCATACACCCTTAAACATGCATTCTAAATACATAATAAAGCGAGTATGAAAATAAATAATAATGATATGCGGATGGATACTTTACACATTGATCCTAGATCAAATCTCTCTCTTTCTCACTCAAGCTAGCACTTGTATTACTTCTACCCGTTACACTACACTTCTAAAGAAACCTCATTTACATGGAGGGGAATAGGTGAGAACAGAATACAAAGAGAATGAAGGTGATAAGGCTGGACACGCAGGTCCAATTTAATAAATCGAATTTATTACAACAATTTCTAAAATTGCCCACCCATCTAATATCCATCCGATATACATTATTCATTCAACAAAACCACGTATTCACACACATAAGCATGCTATCAATCAATCTAATCAAATTAATTAATCTGATAATTAAGTGATCATCCAATGTTCAAACAACGATTTGATTTTGTTCGAGTCAAACTCATTTTTGCGAATAAGTACTCAAAGTACGAATTCTTGAATTAAATTAAACTACATCATTAAATCCAATATAACATGTATTTAATACTAATTCACTATTCAATTCCAAATTAAATATTACACTTTTATTTAATAAACCTTTTCGACTTGAATTCCAAATTTAATCGCGTAGGGTCTCAAAGACCGATTGATGTCCAACGTCAATTCAATTGAAGTCTAATGGGCTTTTAATTAATTTCTTTAAGGCATGGGCTTCGGCAACCAAAGCCCAATCAAGGAGTAACCCCATAAGCCTAGAAATCAATTTAGGCCCATTAGGCCCAATTGAACTTTAAAGGTTCATTAGTCGCATTTGGGCTTTATGGTTAAGGTTTTGGGCCCAATTGGATCCAATCCACTTGGCCTAAACCAACTTGATAAATCAAGCCCAATAGGCCCAAATACAAAATTAGAAGACCCAATCCATTTAAGCCTAAACAATTAAATTTCATGAATCCAATTCCGTAATTTAATTACCTAAAGTACATTACATGATTAATCAACTAAATCAATATTTCCAAAACACTAAATTAGTCCAATTAATCATACTCAATTCATTATTATATGTCCAACACACAAATTAAAAATCAACCCATTACATGCTTTTAATGCTCTCGGCCAAAGGAGAGATTTTGTGTCCGATTCGGTTTTGATCCAATCGAACCCACAATCGACATCAAATCACCATCCAATTTGATTTCATACACATCCAATGTCACAAAATCAAAATTACCAAGACATTAGGGCAATAATTCCATTCGGCCAACACAAGTATTTTGGGGGTTTTGTCCAATTCGAAATCCAATCCAATTCTATTCAAATTAACATCAACCTAAATGATTTCAACTCATCAAATGAATCAAAAATCAAAAATTTCCAAGAACCCAAAATCACATTCACATTCGGCCAAGGTCAAATATTTGGGGAAAATAATTCCAAATCATTTTTCAACAAATTGGTCCAACCAAAATGAAATTAAACATGTTATAAGCATACTTAAACAATCAATTTATTCAAATCATGCTCAACAAATATTTACCCAAATTTTAAGCCCTACAATTTCATGCTTGAACCTATAGCTCTTGATGCCATTGTTGGTTATTATCTAGGTCCCAAGATCAAACAAGACATGAAATGAATGTGTGAACACACCAACGGAGATAGCGGAATACTCACATCGATCGGTTGAGTCGATTTGGAGACGAATCAAGGCCAAATAGCCACTGCCATAGGCGCACAAATGATGCAGTTCACTGCCTCCAAAAACAGAATTTTGAGATGACAAACGGAGCTCCAAGCCTCGTCCGACGGATCCCGGCTCATGGGCGAACCTCCCTACCACCTTCGTAAGACTCATAAGTGTGCTAGCACATGATTTATCACCATGAAAATCACTCTTGCTTCCCTTATTATTCACGCCAAATGGTTCAAAACAGTGAAGAAATACACTGGTTTGGGCGTGAGAGACATGAGAGAGATGAGAGATAAAATGTGTTATTGACTTAATAAAATGTAAAGCAAAAAATTGATTATATATATTTTCCAAAAAATAAATAATCAATTTTCATTTTACTTTATCAAATAAATCAAATGAATATTGGAGCCAAATCCATAAAGTTTTCCTCCGAAATGCATTTACACTTTATGTCAAGTCCATCACTATTCACATCAAGTCACTTTATTAAAGTGACATGTTGTCAAGTCACATCACTCAAAGTGACAAGTGATTTGACACTTGATGCGACTAATGATTTGACGCTTGATGCAACTTGCGACGCCGCACTCGAATTCGAAATACGAATGCACTCGCAATAACACTCGGGCTCGGGTTCGCTAATTCCAATTACGATTTTTCCGTCGCGTCGGAATTAAATGATTTACGCTAGCAATTCACTATTCACATCGCTAACGAATTAATTCTAAATTAATTCGTTCGCCCGAATTAAAATCTAATTTTAATTCCGCGTCGAATCTAATTTCGTTATATATCAAATATATTAATTTACCGATTAATTCCAAAATTAATCGTTATCTCTCTCTAGACGATATTTTATCATAGATAAAATATCTCCGTAATTAATCCTAGATTAATTTTCTCTCTCTTCTATATAATCCCAGATTATTCAAGAGTGCGAGTTATGCGTCATCGGTGGATTATCGGGAAGTGACCCATGAGATCTCCGGATACGTTGGCAGTAAATACGGTCGTCGGTGTATCCGAATCACATACGTACCAAGTACTACATTCTACCGATTTACGAGACAAGGTCGACTCCTAGCAAAGCACGATGTCTACCGAATTCTCCGGTCATATTCATCTAAGAATATTAAGATCTGTATCAAGCGTAGTATACCATTGTATTGTGTGTATCGGCCCAGTATCGGATAGTCACGTGCTAGGGCTGGGGCTGGATAAGTGTCTACCCCGTCCAAAGCACATATCGGATGTCTGGTAACATAGTCTCTATAATCGGATATTCATGACCTGGTCACAATATCCCGATTGTTTGCGCAACACTCAAGAGCACTAGTATCGTATCCTGCGTGACATCATCTCCACTATGACTGAAGTGATACTTCCGTCTTGACATCACACCCAATACACTACGACTCTCTGATAAACCCAGAAGTGGTGTACGCAGAACCGGTTAAAGCCCTGTACCACCAAGACCAAAGTCTATCGATTATAGTAAGTATTAGCGATGTAAGTCTCAGGTTAATACTATACACACCTACCTTGATTTCGGCCTCCCACAGACACATAGTCATAATACCAATGGGATTCCGAGGGGTCTATCTAGAGGGAAGCTGTTTCCCGTACCATCGGTGAAACACGACCTCCTATCGCACTTGCATAAGTATCATATACTTATGTATGAGAACTATGCCGTTGTGCCCTCACAACGCACACAAGTGCAATACTAGCCTATTCCGCATTATCGATGTCCAGTCTCGATAATACTCCGGCTAGGGATATTTAATGATTAATCCTTCGGGACTGAACTGTCTCATATCATTCTCAGTCCAAGAACTAATCATAGGGACCTCTCTTCATTTATATATCTATGGTGATCTAAACACAAATGATGAGAGTGCAATTTCCTTGTCCCATAGTTAATTTGCTACTGTTAGACATTATGACCCATAGCGTCACTGTTTTGTAAATGATATTGTATTATTGTACAAAATTAACTATGTGATAATGAAATTGCCTTTTGCCGTTTTGTAATTTATTTACTTTGATATATAAATGGCGAAAGTCCATATGATTAGTTCCGTATTGAGATGATATGAGACAGTATCAATATATAAAGGTTTAATCATTAAATATCCCTAGTCGGAGTATTATCGAGATTGGACATCGATAATACGGAATAGACTAGTATTGCACTTGTGCACGTTGGGAGGGCACAACAGCATAGTTCTCATATATTTAAGTGTTGGATACTTATGCAAGTGCGATAGGAGGTTGTGTTTTACCGATGGTACGGAAAACAGCTTCGCTCTGGATAGACCCCGCGGAATCCCATTGGTAGTATGTCTGCGTGTCTATGGGAGGCCGCATCAGGGTAGGTGTATATGGTCTTAACCTGAGACTTGCATCGCTAGTACTTGCGACAATCGGTAAACTTTGGTTTTGGTGGTTGGGGGCTTTAACCAGTTCTGTGTTCACCACTTCTGGGTTTATCAGGAATCGTAGTGTACTGGGTGTGATGTCAAGATGGAAGTGTCACTTCAGACATATGAAGTTGATGATCGCGCAGGATACAGAACTAGTACTCTATAAAAGGTTGCAACCGTCGGGGCAATATGACTAGGTCAGGATTGTCCGATTTAAAGAGACTAGCTGCTTGATGTCCGATATATGTTTCGTACGGGCAGACACATTTCCAGCCCCAGGCCTAACATGTGATCGTCCGATACTGGATCGATGTACGCAATACTACGGTATACTACGCTTGATATAGATCTAATATTCCTATAAGAATATTTCTGGAGAATTGGGTAGGCATCGCGCTTTGCTAGAAGCCATCCTTGTCTTGTAAATCGGTAAAAACGTAGTACTAGGTACGTACGTGTTCGGATTATCCGACGGTCGTATTTACTACCAACATATCCGGAGATCTCTCGGGTCGCTTCCTGAAGATTCACCTATGATATTTGATTCGAACTTTATTAATCTTGGATTAATTGCGGAGAAACTTTATCTTGGATAAAATGCCTTATTTTGAGAGAGAACGATTAATTTGGAATTAATCGGTAAAATAATATATTTGATATATTAAATGAAATTAGATTTCGACGCGGAATTAAAATCGGATTTTAATTCGGGCAAACGAATCAATTTAGAATTAATTCGTTAGCGACGTGAATAGTGATTTCGCTAGGCGTAATTATTTATTTACGTCGCGACAGAAATTCGTTAATTCGGAATTAGAGAAACCGAGCCCGAAAGTGTTTGCGGACACATTCGTATTTTGAAACGAGTGGGACCCGCAAGTCACATCGCGAAGTCACATCACTTGACATGACTAGTTGATGGATGTCACAAGTCACTTTATTAAAGTGACTAGATGTCACTATTCATGAGGTAAGTTGGTGGAGGCATTTAATGCCTTTTTGGAGGGAAAAAGTCTTTGACTTTTTGGCAAAGATATACCAAATATTTTGGTAATTGTTTCATTAATCTTTTGGAAAAGAAAAACAAAGAAAAACAAAAACTCTCCTCTCTCTCACCATATTGCCGTGAACTTCAAAGGCATAGGAAGAAAATTTTTTCTACATTTCTCTTTTGCTAGCACATCTTGGAATGAAAGGAGGTGATAGGGAAACCACCTTGGAGCTTGGAATACACAAAGCTTGGAGCTTTCTTCCATTCCTTCACCTTGGCCGAAACTTCTTGCTTGGAGACCAAAGGATTTTTCTTCATCTTCTTCATCACAAAGCTTTGTAAGTATGATTCCGCCATGCTTTAAGTTTGTTGTATATATTCATTATTGTATTTCATATGCTTGATCTTTCCTTGGACAAATAATAGAAACCAACAGCTACAACAACACAATGATCTGTGCAAATAGTGACGCTATGGGTCATTTTGTCCAACAGTACCATGCTAACTCATAGTTTTAAAGCCGCCCTAGATATCGGTTAGGTTAGAGAAGTAGAAAGACTCGTCAAAAAGAAGTTAGTGGACATGAGTGAGTCAGATAACAATGGTTTTCGCATAGATCAACTATAGACTAATCTCATTAAGATTATCGAGCAGTTACAAGCTTTGACCGCCATTGTGGCTAGTATGGTAGTGCCCCGTGCAGGAGGGGTATGAAGCTTTGAGAATGTCAGGCGTGAATAGCCTCCGAATAGGATGAGTGATGAGATGTATGTTTTTTGATGATGACATGGCCGAATATGCCATGGGAAGGGTAGCCGGGTCTCAGACAAAATTGCAGAAACTCAGGGATCAGGTAGATTTAGTTACCCGCAAGATGTGGGGTAAGCATGGGGATTTGCTAGACTACGAGGTGATAACTTTTGAAGAGCAGCTGCCTTCTCAGTTCAAGATGCCCGACATAGTGAAGTTCAATGGGAATGGGGATCCGAGGGTCCATTTCTATGATGAGTTAAGTAGGTCTGTCGAAGCTTCAGGTTCAAAAGATATTTAGGATGTCACTTGAGGGGGCACCCTTGGTGTGGTATCACGGCCTGGAGAGAAAGGTCAATGATGATTGGAGGGCATTGGTGGAGGCCTTTATGAATCAGTATGTCACAGATTTGGAGATCGACTTGTGATTTCGTAACTTGGAGAATACCAAGAAGAAGCCGAAAGAGAGCTTCAATGATTATGTAGATCGCTAGAGAAGCCAGCTTTTGAAGACGTTGACTCAGCCCTCGGAGAATGACCAAATCAATATGATCATCAAGGGCACTAATCCCTCTATTTATAGTAAGCTAAGGAGGATGACCTTTGTGATTGGTGATTTTTGACAGTTGAGGGAGACTGTCATGGATTTTGAGGAGGAAGAAGTTGAGAACATACAGTTCTATGGCCTGAATTTGAGGACTATTGAGGGGCCTTTAGGAACTAGGCCCGCTTCTACTAAAGTTAATGCCATCAGGAACATGTGATTTTCTAACCTTGGTAAACCTTTATCTAAGGTGTTTGAGAAGTTGAATAGACAATGACTCCTAAAACCCCTAGAAGCTAAACCAAATCCACACCCTCCACCACCATACCTCAACCTGAACCTTTATTGTCATTACCACCAGTAAATAGGCCCTGACACCTATAACTGTGCCCTCCTCATGCATTGTAGGCACTGTATTTTTGCATGTAAGTCCCTATGATTAGTCTCGTACGGAGGCACTCCTCTTTAAGTTTTGGAATTCGCGGGAAATCGATGTCGGAAGGGAAAGTGAGAAATCCATATCTCTTTGGACTAAATTCATTTCCTTAGTTGTGGGTCTGCTCGATGGATATCTGTTTTAAAGTTATCCTCGGCCCAAATTGTTGGGTTTCTATAAGGTGTCCCAAGATCATATAACCATAAAATAAGAATGAATAAATGGAGAAGTATGGCGCAATCATACTTTCAATGATTGGTTTGTGGATCCGTTGAGCAACAAAATTTTCCCTCCAACTAGTCCGAGATTCGGCCAAGAGGAAATGTGAAGCTCCAAGCTTTTCCTTTTGAATCCAAGCTCCTTGAGTTGGTTTCCCTATCACCTCTTTGTGATTCCTTGAAGGTGCTAGCCTTGTGTGAATATTTGCTTCAAATTATCACACCTTTACTTCACACTTTTTGTCAAAGAAATGAAGAAAATGGAGAGCTAAAAAACCCACTTCAGTTTCGGCCAACTAGAGGAGAGAAGAAGTGAATGAATTTGATTTCAAAAATCCTATATATTTGTTTCAAAAAAAAATAATAAAAACATATATCAAAGTTGGTAAATGTTTAAGTCAAAGGTCATTAACCTTTTCTTTCATTTGGAGTGTAAATCACACTTCCAACCACCTACCAAAACCCATCACCAAAAAGTGAATTCAATGACAAGTGATGAAATGGTTGATGTGACATGTGGTCCCCACTCGATTCCGAATGCGAGTGGGCCCACAAACACTCCGGGCACGAGTTCGCTAATTTCGAATTAACTAACTTTCGTTGCTACGTTATTTAAATCAAATTAATTAAATAATTATGCCTAGTAAAATTACTATTCACATCGCTAACGAATTAATTCTAAATTAACTCGTTTGCCCGAATTAAAATCTAATTTTAATTTCGCGTCGAAATCTAATTCCGAATAATATATCGAATATATTATTTTAATGATTAATTCCAAATTAATTTTTCTATCTCTTCAAATAGTACTTTATCCAAGATAAAGTCTCTACATAATTAATCCCAGATTAATTTAGTTCGAATCATACGTCATTGGTGAATTTTCAAGAAGTGACCCAAGAGATCCCTGGATATGTTGGCAGTAAATACGGTCGTCAGACTATCCGAACACGTACGTACCAAGTACTACATTTTTACCGATTTACGAGACAAGGTTGGCTTCTAGCAAAGCGCCATGTCTTCCCAATTCTCTAAAAATATTCTTACTGGAATATACGATCTTTATCAGGTGTAGTATACCGTAGTATTGCGTATTGCGATCTAGTATCGGATGTCACGTGCAAGGCCTGGGGCTGGAATAGTGTCTACCCCGTACGAAGTACATACCGGATATCGAGCAACTAGTCTCTTTGAATCGGATAATCATGACCTTGTCATATTAACCCGATAGTTACAACACTATAGAGAACCAGTTCTGAATCCCTGCGTGATCATCATCTCCATATGTCTAAAGTGATACTTTCGTCTTGACATCACATCCAATACACTACGATTCCCAATGAACCCAGCAGAGGCGTACACAGAACATAAAGGGTAGGTGTGTAGAGAAAAATAAGAAAAAAGAAAAGAGAAAAAAAAAAGAAGTTCAAAATGAAAAGAAAGAAAATAAAGAGACCAAAAAAAAAAAGAAGAAAACCATATCATATTGAGTACGAGGAAGTAATCACATAGTATGATCAAGACATCTCGGTTGGTTAGACCCACTAATCCAATTCTCCGAGATGAAATCATCGAGTTGGCTTACTTAAGGATTAAGCTACGAAAGAGCCTTGCCACACACACACTATGAGTCTAGTTCAGATCACTCATTCAGACGAGCGGATTTGAGCGTATTAAGTACTTTGAAGGTTTTCTAGTTTCGACACGAAGCATCCGTTGAGGACAAAAATATGTTTAGCCATCATGATTATCTCGTGAGAGGTAGTATAGCGTGATTCGGGAATGAACTATAACATTAGTATCAGTCTGGGGGCGAGGCCCACATGTTAGTATTCCGAGAATATGCCAAGGATCTAATAAGCATGAAAAGGTGTTCATAAATTCAAATATAAGTTGCGGAATACTTACAATAAACGGATTTGAGATTTAAAATTTTGGGAGGAAGATCTCCAAGATCCAAGCTTTATTGATGATTCCAACTCTTGAAGTGGTTTCCCTATCACCTTTGTTGATTTGTGAAGTGCTAGCTCCTTTGAAATTGCAACAAAATCAAAAGGAAGAAAGAAGGCCATTCACGCCCATGGAGAGGATTTAGGGTTTCTCAATTTGTTCAAAGTGTGATGCATACACAAAATGAGGGAGAGAGAAGAGTTTTAGGTAAAACCAAATTATCCTTTTACCTAAACAAGGTAGTTGGGTAAATGGTTTCACCAAAACCATTCCAAAGTAGTTGGATGGTGGGTGGCTTGGCATAAATGCCAACTACCCTCCCAACTACCACATAAAAGTGGGCCCCACATTTGAATTCAAAATTCAAATGTCTCTACGAACATTTGTCGCGGCTAGGTTCCGTTTAATCCGATTAAATAATACCTCAATTAATTCCAGATTAATTTTCTCTCTCTTAATTAATCCCATATTTATTCTCTCGCTTAATTAATCCCAGATTAATTCTCATTAAATCAACTTTCATCGGTGAATCTTTGGGAAACGACCCAAGAGATCCCTGGATATGTTGGTAGTAAATATGGTTATCGGATTATCCAAATACGTACGTACCTCATACCATGTCACAAAATCAAAATTACCAAGATATTAGGGCAATAATTCCATTCGGCCAACACAAGGATTTTGGGGTTTTTGTCCAATTCGAAATCCAATCCAATTCTATTCAAATTAACATCAACCTAAATGATTTCAACTCATCAAATGAATCAAAAATCAAAAACATCTAATGTCATTTAAATTAAAGTCCAATGGGCTTTTAATTAATTCTTAAGGCATGGGCTTTGGCCATAATGGATCAAACCCAAAATGCCAAGGCCCAATAGGAATCACCCTATTGCCAACATATTAATTTAGGCCCAATTAAATTCTTTAAAGTGCCAAGTTATGTATTTGGACTTTATGGAATTGGTTTTGGGCACAATTGGATCCAATCCAAAAGTCCAAAACCAAACTTAGTCAAACCAAGCCCATTAAGCCCAAATACACACTTTTAGCCCAATTAATAATTAAAGGCTTATTAACATAATTATAATATTCCAAATATCACAATTATTTTAATTAAAGTGTATTAGCCATAATTAATTAATTAAACTCAATATTTCCAAAATACCAATTAACTTAATTAATCATGTTTAATCCATCAATTCATGCACAACACAAATTGAAGCCAAAATACATCATTTCATGCTCAACACAAATTGAATCCAAAATTCATCATTTCATGCTCAACATGCTCTTTGATTTTAACATAAACATTATTGACTTGGATTCCAATCCAATCAAACCAACAACCAACATTTAAACATGCATTTAAACACATCATTTCATGTTACAAAAATCAAAAAACTGCACTCCACTACACTATAGTATTCGACCAACCTAAAATTTTTTTTATTTTTGATTCGTTTGATTTGTTTCAAATCTAATCATGCATAACTCTAAGTTATCATATTCTAAGCATGCTCAAAGCATCAATTTGAAGAAATCATATTCAAAATACAAAAGCCCCAAATTTTAGTCTCATGAACCCTAAAATTTTCATGCTTAAAATTGGCTCTTAATTCCATTGTTAGTATTCCTAGAACATGCCAAGGATCTAATAAGCTTGAAAAGGTGTTCATAAATTCAAATATAATTTGCGGAATACTTACAATGACCAGATTTGAGCTTTAAAATTTTGGGAGGAAGATCTCCAAGATCCAAGATTTGTTGATGATTCCAACTCTTGAAGTGGTTTCCCTATCACCTTTGTTGATTTGTGAAGTGCTAGCTCCTTTGAAATTGTAACAAAATCAAGAAGGCCATTCACGACCATGGAGAGGATTTAGGGTTTCTCATTTTGTTCAAAGTGTGATGCATACACAAAATGAGGGAGAGAGAAGAGTTTTAGGTAAAATCAATTTACCCTTTTACCTAAACAAGGTAGTTGGGTAAATGGTTTCACCAAAACCATTCCAAGGTAGTTGGATGGTGGGTGGCTTGGCATAAATGCCAACTACCCACCCAACTACCATATTAAAGTGGGCCCCATATTTGAATTCAAAATTCAAATGTCTCTATGAACATTTACCGCGGCTCGGTTCCGTTTAATCCGATTAAACGAACTTTCGTCGCTAAATAATGAAATCTAATTTAATTAAATAACGATGCCTCGTAAATATATTACGAACGTCGTTTGCAAACTAATTCTAAATTATTTCATTCGTCCGTATTAAAGTCCGACTTTAATTTCGTAATGAAATCCAATTCATATTAGTATATCCGATATATTAATTTTAGCCCAAACGAATAAATTAAATAGAAAATCTACCGATTAATTACAAATTAATCGCGTTCTCTCTCTTCCGAACACATTTAATCCCATATTAAATAATACCTCAATTAATCCCAAATTAATTTTCTCTCTCTTAATTAATCCTAGATTAATTCCCTTTCTAAATTAATCCCAGATTAATTCTCATTAAATCAACTGTCATCGGTGAAACTTTGGGAAGCGACCCAAGAGATCCCTAGATATGTTGGTAGTAAATACGGTTATCGGATTATCCGAATACGTGTGTACCTCGTACCATGTGCTTACCGATTTACAAGACATGGTTGGCTTCTAGCAAAGCACCGTGCCTACCCAATTCTCGAGAAATATTATTACTGGAATATATAATCTATGTAAGGCGTAGTATACGTAGTATTGCGTATTGCGATCTAGTATCGGGTGTCACGTGCTAGCCCTCGGGCTGGAATTGTGTCTTCCTCGTACGAAGCACATGTCGGATGTCTGGTAACTAGTCTCTATAATCGGATGAACATGACCTAGTCATATCGTCCCGATGACTGCAGTACTTTAGAGTACCAATACCGTATCCTACGTGACATCATCTCCACTATGACTAGAGTGATACTTTCGTCTTGACATCACACCCAATACACTATGATTCTCAATACACCCAGCAGAGGCATACATAGAACTTGTTAAAGCCCTGGACGACCAAATCCAAAGCATATTGATTGTTGCAAGTATTAGCGGTGCAAGTCTCAGGTTAAGACCAAATACACCTACCCTGATTTCGGACTTCCATAGACACGTAGTCATACTACCAATGAAATTCTGAGGGGTCTATCCAGAGCGAAGCTGTTTCCCTACCATCGGTAAACACAACCTCCTATTACACTTGCATGGGTATCCAATACCCATATATATGAGAACTATGCTGTTGTGCCCTCACAACTCGCACAAGTGTAATACTAGTCTATTCCGCATTATCGATGTCCAATCTCGATAATACTACGACTAGGGAAATTTAATGATGAATCCTTCGAGGACTGATAATATCTCACATCATCTCAATCCAGGAACTAATCATAAGGACCTCCTATCATTTATATATCTAGGCGAGCTAATCACAAATGATAAGAGTGTAATCTCCTTGTCACATAGTTAATTTGTACAACAACACCATGATCTGTACAAACAGTGACGCTGTGGGTCATAATTGTCCAACACCACATCAGTATCAATTTTGGGGATGAGTTAAAGGGTTGAGGCCCACACATCATTCGCATGCTAGGTATGGCACTCCGGGTATGGAGACACACATTATTAGCATGCTGGGTATGGCACTCCGTGCATGGAGACACACATCATCAGCATGCCGGGTATAGTAGTCTGAGAATAGAGATACAATCACGACACCTCATATATGGGGTTTAGCACGTCGGGATGGCACTCCGGGTATGGAGACACAACTATGACACCTCGGGTATGGGGTTTAGCACGCTGGGTATGGCACTTCGGGTATGGAGATACAATCGTGACACCTTGGGTATAAGGTTTAGTACACCGGGTATGGCACTCCGGGTATGGAGACATGACTGCGACACCTCGGGTATGGGGTTTAACACGTCGGTATGGCACTCCAAGTATGGAGACACAACTGCGACACCTTGGGTATGAGGTTTAGCACGCCGGGTATGGAGACACAAATGCGACACCTCTGATATGGGTTTAGCATGCCAGGTATGGCACAACTAAATCAACTCAATTCAAAGAAACAGGCAAGTCAAGTGGCAACTGGCGAGCCAGGTAAGTTAAAATGCATTGCAAAACTTTGATAGGATTGTCACTGTTACACACTGCACAAGTCCCATCAAAATAGGGGTGACGGTAGGCATTGTATTTTTGCATGTAAGTCCCTATGATGAGTCTCGTATGGAGGCACTCCTTTTTAAGTTTTGGAAGTCGCGGGAAACGGATGTCAGAAGGGAAAGTTAGAAATCCATATCTCGTTGGACTAAATTTAGTTGCTTAGATGTGGGTTTGCTTGATGGACCTCTGTTTTAAAGTTTATCCTCGGCCCAAACCTCCGCAAACCGCACATCTTTGGCCCAAAACCCCCGCAACACACATTAAGCCCATCAAAACAAGCCAAATACACTCCCAAGAGACCTAACCCCACGCCCATCTTCTTCCAAAATAATAAACACACACATTAAACAAATGCTAAAATCAAGACAAATCACCTTCCCAATTTTAAGAAATCAAATCGAATCAAATTAAATCACATTCCTAATTTAAAGAGATCAAATCAAATGAAACCAAATCACATCCCTAATTAGATAGATTTTTCCTTATAGGACACTAATTAAGATATCCCCTCATAATTACATAAAATCCTTTCCCTATTCACATAATGACTACCCTAACCTTTGCCAAAAAAAAGAAGCCTAAACTAACCTTAGAAGCCCTAGTTGATTGATGCAAAACACAATCAAAATAGTCTTCCTCCACTGCCACATATAGCCTTCCGATCACGCACCATAAGCCCTCCCAAAACTGATTGTATTGCCGCACCATAAGCCCTCCACAAACTGCCCAGTCTATTACCACACCATAAGCCATCCACAAACTTCCCAGTCCACTGTCATGAAATTACCCTCAAACTGCCGTGAAATCAACCTTAAATTGCACCCTCATTCACCGTGAAAATTGCCCTAAACTGTGCCTCAAAACACAGTAAAACAGTCCCATATATTGCACCCTTAAGACCACCAAAAACTGCACTAAAAACACAGCCTCTGACCACCAAAAATACCCCCTGAAAAGTCCATTTTTGCCGTAAAACTGCACCTAGAAAATGCTTATATCACCTCCAAAATTGTCCAGTAAAACCCTCAAACCGTAAGCCAAAATAGTCACGCATTACCACAAAACAGTATGCCAAAAACGTGACCAGAAATAGTAGTGAAACAGAGTAAAAACAGTAGCCCAAACAGTAAAACAACGAGAGAAAATGACGGACTAGTGAACCGGAGGAGTTGTGGAGCATCAACCCTTCCGACGACTGCAAACATACTTCCGAAAGACGACTTAAGAGGTTAGACATGAAGGCACCCTTTTTGTTTTTAATCTATTCTCCTTTATTTTTATTTATTTTCTTATTTTACTTTGCATGAGTATTTGTGGATTGATGTATGCTATGGCCATGGGATGAATGAAATATGTGTTATCTCTTGCGGTATATCGACTGGAAACCCGGACGTAAATTCCAAAGCCGAATTCGAATGGACGGTAGTGCGGTCTGCACTCGGGAGACAATGCCATGTACCACTTAAGGGACACATATATTTCATTTCATCCATGTCCGTGTTTATTCTTTGCTTATTAGGAAAATATGTTACTTTTATGCATGATTAGGTTGTTTAGTACGTTATTTTTTTATACATGATTTAGTCGATTGTTTCTAAGCATGATTTATTTATTTCTTTCGCATAATTATGTCTTTCAACGTTCAAGTTTAGATTGTTATTTATTTATATTATCGTGTTTATTGATTTGATGCGTTTATTTGCTTGCGTGCTTGCCATTATGCCATTTACTTTTATGCATGCAAACTTAGATATATGATTTATTTTATGCATGCGAACTTAGACATACGATGTATGCAAGCTTAGACGTAGGTTACTCTCGCATACATAGGTTGCATAGACTTGGTTAAATTATTGCACAAATCTTTTCATTACAAGTGACATAAGTAAGGGACCATTCCGAACCCAACGGTTTGAGGTCTTCCTTTACGTGGGGTGAGTGCGGCCTTAAATCTTTGTCCCAGTTCATACTGGGTAGTGACTCCATTTTATTCTCTGGTTTAGTTCCTTGTGGACTATTCCGTACTCCCGACTAGGCCGCGAGCCTAGAACAGCGTCGCCGATTTCTGTGTCCTACAGGCATGAAATCCAAGACCTTATCGAATCCTATAAAATACTCGACCCAGAAAAAGAACAACCCAACACATAAACAAACCCCCACCTAACTATCACTCTATTCCACCACCCATCTACATGATTAACTCAGGCCTACATGAAAGCCTTGTCCTCCAAACCTTTGACCACTAAGCTTTTTGCTTGGGGATTTGGGGTAGCAATAGTGAAGATGAAAGGGAGCATGGGAAGAATTTCTGGGAGAACTTCTCAAGCAGTGATGAAGATGAGGTGAAGGGGATGACACATAGTGTGCATTTTTACGGTGATTTAGCGGAGAAAGGTAAGAAAGTGTTGGCAGAAGGCAGAGAAGTGGTAGAGAATGCGAGTAATGCTATGGGAGATGCAGTGATTTGTTAGTTGAAGAAGACACGGGCACAAGTGAGCATTTAGGAGTTATTGTGTTCATCTCAGAAGCACAAGTGCCATGGTGGAGGCTTTAAGTAAGATAGTGGTATCGGAGGATGCCAACCCACAATGTTCGTAGGGTCGGTATAGAAGGAAGCTTTGCAGGTGATAACATTCTCTGGGAAGGAACTCCCATTGGAGGGGAGAGATCAGAATAGGCCACTTTTCATAAGAGCAAAAGTGAAGGGAAATAGGACATCTTGTGTGATGGTGGATGATGGCTCTTCTATCAATCTGTACCCTTTGAATATTCTGTCGAGGTTGGGCATGAAGAAGAAAGATTTGAGTCCCTCCAACATGAATATCAAGGCATATGATGACAGTAAGTGGTGAGTAGAGGGCACTTTTACTCTGGTAGTCAAAGTGGGCCTATTTAAAGATGAAATTAAGTTCACGGTGCTTGATATCCCAGCCACTTTCGCTTTGCTATTGGGGAGACCATGGTTTCACAATCTTGGGGGCTTGCCCTCTACTTTGCCCCAGGTCATTAAGTTTCTGTACGGTGAGGAGATCATCACCATCATTGTTGAGGTAGACGAAGCTGTGGCCTTTCACAAGGTTCCAAGTGGAGGAAAACTTTGAAGAGTGGGTGGATCCTAATATGGCTAAGATCATGGAAAAGATGAAGTTTGAGCTGGGAACAGGTTCGAATGTTAGGGTAGCACTGCCAGACTTTAAGGGGCAGACCACTAAGAGAGGATTGGGATAAAAATCTGACAAGGATAAGCTGAAGACTAAGAAGAAAGGGTTGAAGCTGATAAAATACTTTGTGAAAGTTACGGGTATTAAGGAGAGCCTGAAGTAGTGGAAGTCAATAGGATCATGGTACTAGGATTTGAGATCTACCAGGACGTCATGGCCAAGGAACTGCGGGCAGAATAAATTACAAAGGAGGAAGACAAGTAGGAAGAGGAGCGGATACAGCTAGAGAGTTTGATGCTCGAGGAGAGCAAATAGACCAAAGAAGACGAGGCTACGAATAATGAAGATGTTTATTTCCCTGATTTATTTTATTGTACTCTCGCATTCGCTAATAATAAAGACATTTATTTCACTTATTTCCCAGAGTCTCTTCCATATAACTTGCACGACATGAGCATATTTGACATTAACTCAACCAAAATAAACACATTTAAACTTGGTACGCCTGAAAGCGCCAAGGAGATTCTAATTGCGAGTGAGGTTACCTGTGAGGAGTGGAAATAATTATAGGGAATGTTAATCAAATATTCTAATGTATTCGCTTGGTCCTATGAAGACATGCCCGGAGTATATAGAAGTACCGCCCAACACACAGTACCGACTTATCCGAACATGAGTCCGGTAAAATAGAAGCTCCGAATGATGAGGCCTGAATGGACCAAAAAGGTTAGAGAATAAGTCAAGAAGCAGATAGACATGGGATTTCTAGAAGTGGTGAAATACCCCGAGTGGTTGGCAAATATTATATCGGTGCCGAGGAAAGATGGGAAGGTTAGAATGTGCGTAGATTATAGAGCCCTTAACAAGGCTTGCCCAAAGGATGATTTTCCTTTACCCCACATAGACTTACTGGTTGATAGCGCGGCTTTATCTTTCATGCACTAATTCACCGATGGGTTCTTAGGATATAATCAGGTCCTTATGGTTGAAGAATAAAAGCTTAAGACTACCTTTTTTCATTGAGTAGGGCACGTATTGTTACAAGGTGATGTCGTTTGGGCTCACGAATATGGGAGCCACTTATCAATGGATTACAACTACGTTATTCAATGACTTGAGGCATAAGGAGATCAAAGTATATGTGGATGACATGATGGTGAATTCTGAGATGAGAAGTGGACACATAGAAGTGCCAAAGAAGTTCCTTCAAAAGGTCGATAAATACAACATGTGACTAAATCCCAAGAAGTGTGTGTTCGGGGTAACATCGGGAAAGCTGCTAGGACATACGGTAGGAATGGGAGGAATAGAAGTAGACCCTGAGAAGATCAAAGCGATCACCAAGATGCCCGCGCCAAAGACGAAGAATGAAGTTAGAGCCTTTCCCAGGAAGATCCAGTACATCAGTCGATTCATCGCCAACCTGACGTTAGTATGTGAGCCCATCTTCAAGATCTTGAGGAAAGACCAGCCGGTGAAGTTGAACCGACAATGCCAAAAAGCCTTTTAGAAGATGAAAGAATACCTGGTGAAACCGCTTATCTTGAAACCTCTAAGGTCAGACAAACCCTTAGTACTGTATTTAGCCATAGAACCCGAAGCACTAGGGGAGATGATGGTACAAGCAGATGAGATAGTGGTAGAACATGCAGTCTAGAACCTCAGTGAGAATATGCTTCTGTATGAGGCCTGCTATCAAGAAGTAGAAAAGATCTATTTGGCAGTAGTGTGGGCTTCCGGAAATCTGCTTTATTATTTCCAATCCTACAAGATCCGAGTGGTAACAAAGGAGAATCCCTTGAAGTATCTACATTCGGTACCTTCGCTATTAGGGAAGTTAGGGAGATGGTTAGTATTGCTGACGGAGTTTGGTATTGAATATCTCACTTATAAATTAATCAAAGGCGAGTCGTAGCGGAGTTCTTGGCATTACAACCCATAGAAGGAGATCAATACAAGTTTGAATTCAAAGGCAAGGAAATTTAGGATATAACGGTCCAAGGATGGAAGATGTATTTCGACAGAGCGATGGATTACAAATGAGCCAAAATAGGAATCATGATAGTAATCCCCAGAGAAGAAACCCTACCTATAGCCTAGAGGCTGAGGTTCAGAGTTACCAATAACATGGCCGAATATGAAGCATGCGTCTTTGGATTAACAACACTAATAACCTTATGGGCTAAGAGCGTATGGGTTTACGGAGACTCGATGTTGGTAGTCTGACAGATGCAAGAAGCATGGGAATTGAAAGAAGAACGATTGAGACCCTACCTATTTCGTATCAGAAAGCTGGCAAAGGCTATCCTTGACTGTAAATTCCAACACTTGCCGTGAGAAGAGAACCAAATGGCAGACGCATTAGCCACACTAGCTGTAACTTGGGAGAACCGGGAGAAATTGGTGATGAGACCTCTAGTGTTGACGACAGCAAGCAAGCCTAGTTACGAGATAGAAATGATCTTAGAAGTAGAATTCAATGATGGAAAACCTTGGTACTACGATATTCAACTATACCTAGAAAGTAGGGAATTCCCAAAAGAAGCAGGTAGGAAGGACATAACTATACAAGACAAATTTAATCCGTTCATGTGCAGTCCATATTCAGAAGTTGGCTTCCCAATACGTGAGTTTGAATGGAGAACTATACAATAGACAAGCGAATGGCATCCAACTGAATTGTTTAAGGAAGGAAGAGGCTCAGAAAGCGATGGAAGAAGTACATGCCGGAGTATGTGGACTGTACATAAACAGATTGAATTTATCTCGCAAGATAGTAAGACAAGGGTTCTATTGCTCGATCATAGAAGTTGACTGCGCGAAGCTGTTGAAGCATTATCACGATTGTCAAGCACACGGTAACTTGAACCATATGCAGGAAATAGAGTTACACGGGAAGCCGTGGCCATTCTCAGCTTGGGGAATTGACATGATCGAAGAAATTCGACCACACGCGTCAAATGAAAATCGTTTCATAGTAGTGGTGGTAGACTATTTTTCGAAATAGGTAGAAGCCGAGTTGTTTCGTATTGTTACAGCAAAACAAATGGCGAAGGTCATTGCCCGGAACATCATATATTGCTACGGAATGCCACATCACGTAGTAACTGACAACGGAGTCCAGTTTCAAAGAAAAATAAAGACCATGCTAAAGAAGTACAGGATATGACTGTTGGGATTCTCTAAGGTCCCAAGGATCATTTTTAAGCAATGAAACACATGTGAATACACAATGAAATATGGCGAAATCATACTTACATTGATCGGATTGGATGCGTCGAAAAACAAAGCTTTTCTTCTTCAATGATGCACTCGGCCATGGAAGAGATTTATGCTCCTTGTTGTTCGGCCAACTCCATGGATGGAAATCCAAGCTCCAAGCTTTGCAAATGGTTATTCCATGCTCATAAGTTAGTTTCCCTATCACCATCGTATAGACCCTTTAGAGTGCTAGCTCTTGGTAATTTTTTGCCACAAAAATCACCATTGAAACACCTTGTATTTCGGCCATTGATGAAAAATGGAGAGGAAGAGAAAAGGCCCATGGCCGAATCACTTTGGGGGAGAGAGAAGGAAAAAGTGTTAAGTATTTGTTAATTGATTTTCCAAAAACAATTAAACATATACCACTTTTTCAATTTAAAAAGTCAAAGGCAATAATGCCAACAACCAAACCATCACGATTCACATCACTCATGATAAGTTGTCAAATCACTCAAAGTGACTAAGGATTTGACGCTAGATGAGACTAGTGATTTGACGCTTGATGTGGCTTATGGGCCCCACTCAATTCGAAATATGAGTGGGCCCACAAACACTCTCGTGCTCGGGTTCGCTAATTCCAAATTAACGAATTTTCATCGCGACGTAATTAAATAATTATGCCTAGTAAAATTACTATTCACGTCGCTAACAAATTAATTCTAAATTAACTCGTTTGCCCGAGTAAAAATCTAATTTTAATTCCGCGTCGAAATCTAATTTCGTTTAATATATTGAATATATTAATTTACCGATTAATTCCAAATAATCGTTCTCTCTCTTTAAATGATATTTTTTCCTAGATAAAATATCTCTGTAATTAATCATATATTAATTTTCTCTCTCATCTAATTAATTCCCGATTAATAAAGTGCGAGTCAAACATCATCGATGAATCTTCAGGAAGTGACCCATGAGATCCCCGGATATGTTGGTAGTAAATCCGGCCATCAGACTATCCGAACACGTACGTACCTAGTACTACGTTTTTACCGATTTACATGACAAGGTTGACTTCTAGAAAAGCGCCATGCCTACCCAATTCTCTAGAAACATGCTTACTGGAATAATCGATCTATATCAGGCGTAGTATACTCAGTATCGTGTATGTCGATCCAGTATTGGACTGTCACGAGCAAGGCCTGGGGCTGGAAATGTGTCTGCCCCGTACGAAGCACATATCGGATCTCTGGTACCTAGTCTCTATAATCGGATATACATGACCTAGTCATAATATCCCGATTGTTGCAGCATATAAGAGGACAAGTTCCTTATCCTACGTGATCATCATCTCCATTATAACTAAAGTGATATTTCAATCTTGACATCACACCCAATACACTACGATTCTCAATATACCGAGAAGAGGTGTACACAGAACCGGTTAAAGCCCTGGACGACCAAAAGCAAAGTATATTGATTGTCGCAAGTATTAGAAGTGCAAGTCTCAGGTTAAGACCAAATACACCTACCCTGATTCGGATTTCCATAGACACATAGTTATACTACCAATGGAATTCCGAAGGGGTCTATCCAGAGCGAATTAGTTTTCTGTACCATCGGTAAAACACAACCTCCTATTATACTTGCATGAGTATCCAATGACCAAATATATAAGAACTATGATGTTATGCTCCCATAACATACACAAGTGTAATACTAGTCTTT
Organism: Zanthoxylum bungeanum; assembly: GCA_019454045.1. Taxonomy (NCBI): domain Eukaryota; kingdom Viridiplantae; phylum Streptophyta; class Magnoliopsida; order Sapindales; family Rutaceae; genus Zanthoxylum; species Zanthoxylum bungeanum. The sequence goes on along the minus strand of SKCR01023450.1, from coordinate 83,494 downwards.
TCCGTAAGATCTATGTCCAATCTCGATAATACTACGACTAAGGATATTTAATGATTAAACCTTCATGGATTGATACTGTCTCATATCATCTCAATCCAGAACTAATCATATGGACCTTCTATCATTTATACACCTTGGTGATCTAATCACAAATGATAAAAGAGTAATTTCCTTTGTTACATAGTTAATTTGTACAATAAGACCATGATTTGTACAAATAATGACACTATGGGTCATAATTGTCCAACAATCTCCCACTTGGCCTACAGCCAGTCACTCAGGTGTTTTACACTTGAACTATGTACGGGTCGCTCAAGCTTTTACTGAGGAAATAGCTTTCATCTTCGGATTTAAAAGGTTATCATCTGATGCGATTTATGTGATCATCACTTCGCCACGATGTGTGATCCGACAAATCAGATGAAAATAGTTTAAAGTATATATCGGATCGTTGATGAGACCGTTAATTCTTCAGCCTGTACCGTAGCCTAGCTCAGCTGCTAACAGAACTATTTCTAATCTAATTAGAATTATTTAGATCCAAGATGCTACTATTGCTGTGACACTTGCAGCAATGTTCCGCTTTTGTTGTTTATATAGTAACAGTATCTTGCTTGGAAGATTTCCAGCTCACTGTTCCGTTATTCAAACTTTATAGTACAATTATTACGACTTGAAGTCATTTTATCGGTTAGGAAACTTGCAACAGTGAACCCAGTCACTTCAAGTTCTCCTTCTCCATAGTATAAGACAGCACCTTAAGTTTGTCTAAGATACTTAAGGATGTTCTTAACATCAATCCAGTGACTATCACTTGGATTGGCCTGATCGTGACTCCATATGCTCAAAGCACATGAGACACCAGGTCACATACATTTGTTTCAATGTACGAGTTCTCGGATAGTGCCAACAACCTTTAGATCTATCCATAGATATTTATTCCTAGAATAAAGGTTGTTTCTCCCAAGAATTCTACGGAGAATTTATCATGAAAGCCAAGCTTTCACCGATTGTATTATGGAATATCATTTCCAAGAAATGATACATTATCATTATTTATAGGACATTTACTGTGAATGTGCTCCCACTAACTTTCTTATATACACAAGATCATTTATGTTTTGAATTAAATCATACACCATCATGATTACATCAAAACAATTTTTCCAAGAACATAATGCTTACTTCAATCCATATATGGATCGAATAACCTGCAAACCTTATTTGCTAGTTTTGGTACGACAAAACCGTCAGGATGTTGTAAACATCCTCCAAAAGGTTTCCTTATAAGGAAAGTGATTTTTACGTTCAGCTCTCATATTTCATAAATGAAACATGCAGCATCAGCAAGCATTATCCAAATGGATTTACCATGGCAACTGGTTAAATGTGTTAGACAAAATGACCCATAGCGTCACTATTTGCACAGATCATTGTCGAGCTTGTAGCAAATTAACTATGTTACAAGGAAATTACACTCTCATCATTTGTAATTAGATCACCGTAGATATGTAAATGAAGAGAGGTCCCTATGATTAGTTCCTGGACTGAGAATGATATGAGACAGTATCAGTCCCCGAAGGATTAATCATTAAATATCCCTAGCCGGAGTATTATCGAGACTGGACATCGATAATGCGGAATAGGCTAGTATTGCACATGTGTGCGTTGTGAGGGCACAACGGCATAGTTCTCATATATATAAGTATTGGATATTTATGTAAGTGCGATAGGAGGTCGTGTTTCACCGATGGTACGGGAAACAGCTTCGCTCTGGATAGACCCTTCGGAATCCCATTGGTATTTTGACTATATGTGTCTATGGGAGGCCGAAATCAAGGTAGGTGTGTATAGTCTTAACCTGAGACTTACATCGCTAATACTTACGATAATCGGTAGACTTTGGTCTTGGTGGTACAGGGCCTTAACTGGTTCTGCGTACACCACTTCTAGGTTTATCAGAGAGTCGTAGTGTATTGGGTGTGATGTCAAGACGGAAGTGTCACTTCAGTCATATTGGAGATGATGTCACGTAGGATACGGTATTAGTGCTCTTAAGTGATGCGCATCCAATCGTGATATTATGACCAGGTCATGAATATCCGATTATAGAGACTAGTTACCAGACATCCTACATGTGCTTCGGACGGGGCAGACACTTATCCAGCCCCAGCCCTAGCACGTGACTATCCGATACTGGGCCGATACGCATAATTTATTGGTATAATACGCTTGATACAGATCTTAATATTCTTAAATGGATATGTCCGGAGAATTGGGTAGACTTGGTACTTTGCTAGGAGTCGACCTTGTCTCGTAAATCGGTAGAACGTAGTACTTGGTACGTACGTGATTCGGATACACCGACGATCGTATTTATAGCCAACTTATCCGGGGATCTCATGGGTCGCTTCCCGATAATCCACTGATGACGCACAACTCGCACTCTTGAATAATCTAGGATTATATAGAAGAGAGAGAAAATTAATCTAGGATTAATTACGGAGATATTTTATCTAGGATAAAAATCGTCTAGAGAGAGATAACGATTAATTTGGAATTAATCGGTAATTATATATTCGATATATTAAACAAAATTAGATTTCGACGCGGAATTAAAATGAGATTTTAATTCGGGCGAACGAATTAATTTAGAATTAATTGGTTAGTGACGTGAATAGTGAATTCACTAGGCGTAATCATTTAATTACGATGCGACGGAAAAACGTTAATTTAGAATTAGGGAACCCAGCCTGAGTGTGATTGCGAGCGCATTCGTATTTCGAATTCGAGTGCGGCGATGCATGTCACATCAAGCGTCAAATCATTCATCACATCAAGCGTCAAATCATTCGTCACTTTGAGTGATGTGATTGATTGATGTGATTGATTGATTGAAAGACATGACTTAAAGTTGATATGACTTAAAGTTGATGTGAATAGTGATGGACTTGACATAAAGTGAAAAAGCATTTTGGAGGGAAAACTTTTTGGTTTTTGGCTCCAATAATTCATTTGATTTATTTGATAAAGTTAAATGAAAATTGATTATTTATTTTTGGAAAATAAATATAATCAATTTTTTCTTTACATTTTATTAAGTTTTTAACACATTTCTCTCTCATCTCTCTCATCTACCTCACGCCCAAAACACAAAATAGTGGACTGTTTTTGAAGCATAAATGGCGTGAGCAATGGGGAAGCAAGAGTGGATTTTCATGGTGATAATTCAAGTGCTAGCACACTTACGAGTCTTGGGAAGGTGGTAGGGAGATTCGCCCATGAGCCGGGATCCGTTAGATGACGCTTGGAGCTCCGTTTTCTCAGCTCAAAACTGAAATTTGAAGGAAGTGGACTGCTGCAGTGGGCGCCTATGGCAGTGGGCTTTTTGGCTTTGATTCGTCTTCAAATCGACTCAACCGATCGATGTGAGTATTCCGCTACCTCCGTTGATGTATTCACGCATGTTTTTCATTGCTTGTTTGATATTGGGACCTAGAAAATTACCAACAATGGCATCAAGAGCCTTAGGTTCAAGCATGAAAAATGTAGGGCTTAAAATTGGATATTTTGTATTCGAGCATGATTTAACGAAATTGGATGATTGAGCATGCTTAGTATATGTAATATTGAAGATTGATTTGATCAATTTCAAGAAAAAAGTGTTTAGAACAATTTTCCCCAAATTATTCCCCTTGGCCGAATGGTATTGTGATTTTTGGATTCTTGGAATTTTTGGTTTTGATTCGTTTGATGAGTTAGAATCATTTAGGTTGATGTTAATTTGAATCGATTGGATTGGATTTTGAATTGAATATTAATCCAAAAATTCTCATGTTGGCCGAATTGGACTTATTGCCTAATGTCTTGGATTTTTGATTTTATGAACATTGGATGTGTATGAAATCATTTAGGATGTTGATTTAATGTCGATTGTGGGTTCGATTGGATTGAAACCAAATCGGACACAAAATCCCTCCCTTGGCCGAGACCTTTAAGCATGTTAATGGTTTGATTTTTTCATTTATGTGTTGGACATGTGATAATGAAAATGACCATGATTAATTATGTAAATTTAGTGATTTGGAAATATTGATTTAGTTGATTAATCATGTTATACACTTTAGGTAATTAAATTGCGGAATTGGATTCATGAAATTTAATTATTTAGGCTTAAATTGGATTTGGTCTTCTAATGTTGTATTTGGGCCTATTGGGCTTGATTTATCAAGTTTGGTTTAGGCCAAGTGGATTGGATCCAATTGGGCCCAAAACCTTAACCTTAAAGCCCAAATGCGACTAATGAACCTTTAAAGTTCAATTGGGCCTAATGGGCCAAAATTGATTTCTAAGGCTTATGGGGTTACTCCTTGATTGGGCTTTGGTTGCCGAAGCCCATGCCTTAAATAAATTAATTGAAAGCCCATTGGACTTGAATTGAATTGACGTTGGACGTTAATCGGCTTTGAGACCCACACGATTAATTTAGAATTTAGTCGAAAAGGTTTATTAATAAAGTGTGATATTTAATTTGGAATTGAATAGAGAATTAGTATTAAGTACATGTTAAATTAGATTTAATAATGTAGTTTAATTTAATTCATGAATTCGAACTTTAAGTACTTATTCGCAAAAACGAGTTTGACTCGAACAAAATCAAATCGTTGTTTGAACAGGATGATCACTTAATTATCAGATTAATTAATTTGATTAGATTGATTGATAGCATGCTTATGTGTGTGAATACGTGGTTGTGTTGAATGAATAATGTATATCGGATGGATATTAGATGGGTGGGCAATTTTAGAAATTGTTGTAATAAATTCGATTTATTAAATTGGACCTGCGTGTCCAGCCTTATCACCTTCATTCTCTTTGTATTATCTTCTCACCTATTCCCCTCTATGTATATGAGGTTTCTTTAGAAGTGTAGTGTAACGGGTAGAAGTAATACTAGTGCTAGCATGAGTGAGAAGGGAGAGATTTGATCTAGGATCAATGTGTAAAGTATCCATCCGCATATCATTATTATTTGTTTTCATATGCGCTTTATTATGTATTTAGAATGCATGTTTAAGGGTGTATGATGATGAGACCTTAACAAAGATAATTAAATTGGTAGCCAATTTGCACGTGAAAAACCCTCGTTAAATATCAAGCGTTTATTTTCTTCCATTGAGTGATTCTTGCTCAAGATCCGAGATTGGCAGGGTTTGTTGGCCAAAGTCAAGCCCTTGTCCGTCGAAGATGTGCTTTAATCACGAGGCTTTGTTCCATATCGGTGTCGTGTCCAAGTTGTGGTTTGTTGGCCAAAGTCAATACCACTTCTTGTCCATTGACATTGATTACGAAGCTTCCATGTCAATGGGTCCGCGCTTGACTGGGATCACTAGGTTTGTTGTGCCAAAGCCAAGGCCTAGTTGATTCAGAGGAAAATGGTTAGGGTATATATTGGATATATAGGCATATATAAGATATATGTTTTGGACTTGGATGTCCACCTACTGGATCTAGGAGTTGGATTAGATCCAATTGATCTTCGAGATCTACCTAGTTAATTATCATACAATTTGTTGGCCAAAGTCAAGAGTTGTGTGACATTTAACGGGATCCTAGCCCACTAGGAAACACGGTTTCCCGAGTACTCGACAGAGGGTTAGAGGCTCGACGAAAAATAGTGGGAGGCAAGTATTGAATTTGCAACATTCGTTCGAATACTCGCTAAATGCGCTCATCTATATTTTACTCATCATATTAATCAAAAGTATTAGTTGGACTAATATTTTATGTTGTTTTAAAAATATATATAGTTGGACTATATACAAACTCATTCAATATATAGTTGATTTTATAATTGGATTATAGTAATCAATATAATTGAATTAAAATGATAGTTGATTTTATAATTGGATTATAGTAATCAATATTAAAATTATAGTTGATTAAATATTGGATTATTGTAATCATTATAATAAATGGTACCTTATTAAATTGATTAAATAGTTGGATTATTAAAATCAAGAAGAATTGAAAAGTTGAATATTTAAAATATATAATCCTTGGATTAAATGTTTTAAATGATTTAAATTTCAATTGGGAATTAATAATAGGTTAATTTATTTGATGAAATAACTTATTATGACTTAGCCCATAATTAAGCAAATAGTGGAGCATAAAATCTTTGGAAGGTTTATGTGATGATGACTTTAGTGCTTAATTTAATATACTAATCATAAATCTATCTTTAGATTTAAAGTATTAAATTGCAATTAATAATTCTTAGAGAATTGATTTGACTATTCTAGTGGAGAGAAGTTAAAGTTTGCAATTGGGCAAGTTGCACAAGGTGCACATCATTTCGATATTCTAAAACCCAAGCCTTGGCCAAAGGTTTGTGAAATATTGAAAAGATAATTGACATATCCCAAAGTGACTACCATTTGGATATGGAAGACACGAAGGAATTAAAGAAAGGGCGAGACTCTAACTTTAAAAAAAAATAATATTTGTCAAAGTTATGTTCACTACTAGTATTGAAATTGGATTTTAAATACTTAGTTTGACTAGAGACATTATGTACTTAAATTAGGAAATGTTATGATGTAACTAGTTTGAGTATGTACATTATCTCTATATCAGTGTTTATTCCGATGCGGATAAAACCTTTATATTCTAGAACACTAAGTGTTTCATTATATAAAGATGATACTGAGATAAGTACATTAGATGTAAATAACAGAATTTATATTTTGAATATAAATAAAATCTCAGACATATAAAATGACAAATAAATAGCTCAAATTGATTTGATCAATAGAGACTTATTTGTGGCATTGTTGTCTAGGACACAATTAAACAAGACTCGTATATCCACACTTTTGAAGAGTGGGTACTAGGACTGATTTGACTATTCAAATAAGGTCTGCGAATCTAGTTTATTAGGTAAAATACCTAAAATACTATTTACTTGGTAATAGTAAAAGGGCCACCGATCTGTTAGCCCTATTCATGGTGAAGTAAGTGGGCCCATATATAGCTAGGCTAGATGTGAACATGAATATTTCGTGACCTTAACAGATGTAGCATCACGTTGTGGTTATGTGTTTCTTTTGAAGAACATAGATTGGAAACTTTTGAAGTTTCGACACGAAGTAAATAAACAGATCGGCTATAGTATTATTCCGCCACGATTAGATCATAATGGAAAATACTTAAGCAGAAAGTTTCATACGAAAATGAAAGAGTACGGTGTTCTTTCATATGAGGACTCCTCTCGAGACACGTCAGTTAGACGGTGTGTCCAAACTAAAACCGAATTTTTTTGGACATGATAAGGTTTATCACGAGTCGCTCTGAGCTACTATTTCCTTCAATAGGATATGCATTAACAGTGCAAAGCATATTTAGAATAAGGTTCCATATAATTCTGTTTGACAGATATCATATAGGATATGAGCAGGGAAGAAACGAGGTTTCTCATTCCTGATAATTTGGGTATGCCAGGCATAACGTTTGGTTGATACCAAACTAAAAGACCCAAATTGGATAAGTGCCAATATAGGTTATCCTAAGGGAAACCTTAAGTGTAGTACTTATAAGTCCCACATGAGAACAATTTGATTGTTGCTCACCATGCGGTTTTCCTGAGAGGAATACCGATATGCAGTGGTCAGTGGGAGGATAGTGATACTCGATGAAAATCGGAGTAACACTGTTCAAGGCACGAAGTCCTTAATGGAACACAAATAGTTCATCTATGATGGAACTATACCATTAATCTTCAAATACACAAGAACTTCGTAGATCGGAAAGAGTCAGAAAACAACCTAGGGTATGGGTTTCTGATCGCACCCCATAAAGATGTCAATCTTATGGAGGTGTACCATCCGACTACGTTTTGAGGAAGAGATACGAGGTATCGACTCCCTGTTATGGCAAAGTGCCATGAGTCCAAAATGGATTCCATGTATAACAACTATTTTGGATACTAGTTATTGTACCACAAGGCATTGTGCCTATTGGTACAGTAAACGTCTTCAAGGAAGACATACATGGAAGGCAACATACCAACGTACAAAGCTGGGCTTTTGACGGAGAGGTATCGTTATCAACATTGTGTTAATAACGGTTCAACCTTTTACCTGTTGCCATGGTAAATCCATTTTGAAGATGCTTGTAGATAACTGCGTATTTCATTTATGAAATGTGTCAGTTGTAGATCAAAATCGCTTTCCTGAAAAGGAAACCTTTTGGAGGATGTTTACCACATCCTGACGATTTTGTATGACCGACAAACAAGGTTTGCGAGTTATTCGATCCATGTTTAGATTGAAGCAAGCCTAAGGTTTTTGGAACTGACGTTTTGAAGTAATCATAATGGTTTATGATTTGACTCAAAACGAAATAATTCTTGTATAAATATGGAGGTTAGTGGGAGCGCACTGACAGTGAAATTCCCATAAAGCTATTGTTGAAAGCTTGGCTTTCAATAGAAATTCTCCGTAGAATTCTGGGGAGTAACAACCTTTATTCGAAGAATAAAGATCTACTGGGATAGATTTGGAGTTTGTTAACACTCTCTGGGAAATTGTACATTTAAAATGTACTTGTATTGGTGTCTCATACGCTTCGAGCATATGGAGTCACAATCGGGTCAATCCTAGTGATAGTCACTAAATTGAAATTAAGAACATCTGTTAGCATCTTAGAGAACTAAAGATGCTGTCTTAAACTATGGAGAAGGAGAACTTGAAGTGACTGGGATCACTGCTGCAAGTTTCCAAACAATTAAATACTACGGTACTATAAAGTTTGAATAACGGGACAGTGAGCTGGAAATCTTCCAAGCAAGATAACTGTTGCCGAATAAACAACAAATGCGGATTATTGCTGCAGCTGAGGCAGCAATAGAAGCCATTTGGGTCGAAAATAAATCTAATTAGATTAGATATAGTTCTTTTAGCAGCTGAGCTAGGAGTCAGCACAGGCTAAGGAATTAAAGGTCTCATCGACGATCCAGATATATACTTCTATATCATCTGATTCGTTCGGATCATACATCGTGGCGATGTGATGATCGTATAAATCGTGTCAAACGATAATCAAACAAATCCGCTGACGAAAACCTTTCCTCAGCAATTTGAGCGAACCGTACATAGTTCGGGTGTAGGACACTTGAGTGACTGGCTATGTGCCAAGTGGGAGATTGTTAGACAAAATGACCCATAGCGTCACTATTTGCACAGATCATTGTCGATGTTGTAGCAAATTAACTATGTTACAAGGAAATTGTACTCTCATCATTTGCGATTAGATCACCGTAGATATATAAATGAAGAGGGGTCCCTATGATTAGTTCCTGGACTGAGAATGATATGAGACAGTATTAGTCCCCGAAGGATTAATCATTAAATATCCCTAGCCGGAGTATTATCGAGACTGGACATCGATAATGCGGAATAGGCTAGTATTGCACTTGTGTGCGTTGTGAGGGCACAATGGCATAGTTCTCATAAATATAAGTATTGGATACTTATGCAAGTGCGATAGGAGGTCGTGTTTCACCGATGGTACGGGAAACAGCTTCGCTCTGGATAGACCCTTCGGAATCCCATTGGTATTATGACTATATGTGTCTATGGGAGGCCGAAATCAAGGTAGTGGTGTATAGTCTTAACCTGAGACTTACATCGCTAATAGTTACGATAATCGGTAGACTTTGGTCTTGGTGGTACAGGGCCTTAACCGGTTCTGCGTACACCACTTCTGGTTATCAGAGAGTCGTAGTGTATTGGGTGTGATGTCAAGACGGAAGTGTCACTTCAGTCATATTGGAGACGATGTCACGTAGGATACGGTATTAGTGCTCTTAAGTGATGCCCATCCAATCGTGATATAATGACCAGGTCATGAATATCCGATTATAGAGACTAGTTACCAGACATCCGACATGTGCTTCGGACGGGGCAGACACTTTTCCAGCCCCAGCCCTAGCACGTGACTATCCGATACTGGGCCGATACGCACAATATATTGGCATACTACACTTGATACAGATCTTAATATTCTTAAATGGATATGTCCGGAGAATTGGGTAGACTTGGTACTTTGCTAGGAGTCGACCTTGTCTCGTAAATCGGTAGAACGTAGTACTTGGTACTACGTGATTCGGATACACCGACGACCGTATTTATAGCCAACTTATCCGGGGATCTCATGGGTCGCTTCCCGATAATCCACCGATGACGCACAACTCGCACTCTTGAATAATCTGGGATTATATAGAAGAGAGAGAAAATTAATCTAGGATTAATTACGGAGATTTTTATCTAGGAATAAAATATCATCTAGAGAGAGATAATGATTAATTTGGAATTAATCGGTAAATTAATATATTCGATATATTAAACGAAATTAGATTTCGACGCAAAGTTAAAATTAGATTTTAATTCGGGCGAACGAATTAATTTAGAATTAATTCGTTAGCGACGTGAATAGTGAATTCGCTAGGCGTAATCATTTAATTACGACGCGACGGAAAAACGTTAATTTAGAATTAGCGAACCCAGCCCGAGTGTGATTGCGAGCGCATTCGTATTTCGATTTCGAGTGCGGCGACGCAAGTCACATCAAGCGTCAAATCATTCGTCACATCAAGCGTCAAATCAAATGTCACTTTGAGTGATGTGATTGATTGATTGAAAGACATGACTTAAAGTTGATATGACTTAAAGTTGATGTGAATAGTGATGGACTTGACATAAAGTGTAAAAAGCATTTTGGAGGGAAAACTTTTTGGTTTTTGGCTCCAATAATTCATTTGATTTATTTGATAAAGTTAAATGAAAATTGATTATTTATTTTTGGAAAATATATATAATCAATTTTTGCTTTACATTTTATTAAGTTTTTAACACATTTCTCTCTCATCTACCTCACGCCCAAAACACAAAATAGTGGACTGTTTTTGAAGCATAAATGGCGTGAGCAATGGGGAAGCAAGAGAGGATTTTCATGGTGATAATTTAAGTGCTAGCACACTTACGAGTCTTGCGAAGGTGGTAGGGAGGTTCGCCAATGAGCCGGGATCCGTTAGACGAGGCTTGGAGCTCCGTTTTCTCAGCTTAAAACTGAAATTTGAAGGCAGTGGACTTTTTGGCTTTGATTCGTCTTCAAATCGACTCAACCGATCGATGTGAGTATTCCGCTACCTCCGTTGATGTATTCACGCATGTTTTTCATTGCTTGTTTGATCTTGGGACCTAGAAAATTACCAGCAAAATGTCTCATTGTAATCGACATAATATTGATAACGATACCTCTTCGCTACAAGCCTAGCTTAGTACGTTGGTATGTTGCCATCCATGTATGTCTTCCTTGAAGACTCATATAGTATCAATAGGCACAATGCCTTACGGTACAACAACTAGTATCCAAACGTAGTTGGTATACATGGAATCTATTTTGGGCATTATGGTACTTTGCCATAAAAGGAGTCGATATCTTGTATCACTTCCTCATACGTAGTCAGTTCGTCTTCCTCAATAAGATTGACATCTTTATTAGGTGAGATCAGAAACCCATACCTCCCAGGTTATTTTCTAACTCTCTCCAACTACGTAGTTCTTGTGTATTCGAAGATTATGGTACAGTTTCATCCTTGATGAACTGTTTGTGTTCCAATAAGGACTCGGTGCCTTGAACAGTATTACTCTGATTTTCATCGAGATTTACTATCCTCCTACTTACCACTACATATCGGTATTCCTCTGAGGAAAACTGCATGGTGAGTAATAATTAAATTGTTCTCTTGTGAGATGTATAAGTAATATACTTTGGTTACCCTAGGTAAACCAATTACATTAGGCACTTATCAGATTTGGGTTCTAGTTTGGTATCATCCAAACTGATGCCTAGCAAACCAAAATCTTCTGGATTGAGAAAGCCCTGTTTCTTTCCTGATCATATCTAATATGAATTCTATCTAACAGATTTTCATGGAACCTTATTCAAAATAAGTATTGCACTGTTAAATGCTTATTCCTTAGAAGGAAAATGGTAGCTCAGAGTGACTAATGATTAACCTTATCATCTCCAATAAAATTCGGTTTCTCTGTTCGGACACACCGTCAAATTGACGTGTTCCGGGAGGAGTCCTCATTGAAAGAATGCTATACTCTTTCAAGTATTTGAGAAACTTATTGCTTAAGTATTTTCATCATGGTCTAACCTTGACGAAATAATACTTTAGCCGATCTGTTTGTCTATTTCGTGTCGAAAATATAAAAGTTTTCGATTTGTGTTTCAAAAGAAACACATAACCATAACGCGATACCACATCTGTAAGGTCACGAAACATTCATATCCACATCTAGCCTAGCTAGACATGGTCCCACTTATGTCACTATGAACGAGGGCTAATAGATCATTGGCATATACACTTTTACCAAGTAAAAGTTATTTTAGGCACTTCGCACCAATAAACTAAATTCGTAGACATTATTTGAATGGAATCAAATTTTTCCTAGTACCCACTCTTCGAAAGTGTGGATATACGAGTCTTTTTTATTGTGTCCCAGACAACACTGCCACAAATAGGTCTCATCTGATCAAATCAGTTTGAGCTACTTGTTTGTCATGTCATACGTTTGAGATTTATTCATATTCACAATATAAATACTATTATTCACATCTAATGTGTTTATCTCAATATCATATTTATAAAATAAAACATTTTAGTGTTCTAGAATATAAAGTTACACTCGTAACGAGTTGTACTCGATATAGAGATAATGTTTCTAGTCAATCTAGTTACATTATAATAATTTCCTAATTTAAGTACACACCTGAAGGGTAGTTCCTAAACTTAGGTATCTACGGTTAAAACAGTGACTGTAGTCCCGTTTCCTATTCGCAGATTAATCTCATCTGAAGTCAGTATCCTGTTAATAAGCAGATTCTGCCCATCAGTATATATTAATGTACCACACTTAGTATCTAAAATCCAATTTTAATACTAGTAGTGAACACGTTTATGATAAACATACTTAAAGTCAGAGCCTTGCCCTTTCTTCTATTCCTTCATGTATGCCTTGTCCATATGACGATTACGCTTCTAGTAACTCCGTTTCCCATAGTTTAGGCAGCATCTTGGGATATGTTCTTTGTCTTCCTAGAAGACTTTAATGATTTTGCCTTTACCCATTTTCACACCCCAGAAGCCTTCGGCCAAATCTTGGCCTTCTAGAATGTTGAAGTAAGATGCGCCTTGCGTATTTTGCCCTTTTGGAAACTTTGTCTTTGTCTCCTTGAGCATAGGCATTAACTCTCTAAGAGTTATCATTTGCAATTAATGCTTCTAAGATCTAAGGATAGATCTATTAAGATCCTTCAATTTCATTATCATACTAGAAGGATCTAATCCTTAGTTCTGATTATGAAATTAAGGAGTCTTTGCGGCAATCATATTGGATTAAGTACTAAAGTTATCATCAAATGAATATTCCAAATATCATGTTCTACTATTTGTTTAACTCTAGGCCCAAGATATTATTTTATCAAATAAAGTAACTTCTCAGTTTTCAGGACTATCCTGATTCATTAATGCCAATTGAAAATTAAAGTCGTTTAAATACATTTTCACCCAGGATTATGTTTTAACCACCAATCTTTTAATTTTATCTTGATTCTAATAGTCCAACTATTTAATCAATGATTTCAGGTACATTTGTATATAATGATTACTATAGTCCAACTATATAATCAACCACACTTTAAATGATTAAATTCAATTATATTGATTACTATAATCCAATTATTAAATCTACTATTAATTGAAATAGTTTGAATACGGTCAAACTGTTTAAATTAAAACAACGGTTGATATTAGTTCAACAAATATATTTATTTGACGAAAAATGAAATGTGCGCGTATGGCAAGTATCTAAACGAAATTGCAAATCTAATACTTGCATCCCACTATTTTTCGGCAAGCCTCTAACCCTCTGTTGAGTACTCGGGAAACCTAGTTTCCTAGTGGGCTAGGATCCCGTTAAATAATACACAATCTTGACTTTGGCCAACAAATTGTATGATACTTAACTAGGTAGATCTTAAGATCAATTGGATCTCATCCAATTCCTAGATCCAGTAGGTGGACATCCAAGTCCGAAACATATATCTTATATATGCCAATATATTCAATATATTCCCTAACATTTTTCCTCTGAATCAATAAAGCCTTGGCTTTGGCACAGAAAACTTAATGATCCAAGTTAAGCGGAACCCATTGACCTTGGAAAGCTTCGTAATCGATGTCGATGGACAATAAGTGATCTTGACTTTGGCCAACAAATCACAACATGGACAAGACACCGATATGAAACAAAGCATTCATGATTCAAACACATCCGCGACGGACAAAGGTCTTGAATTTGGCCAACAAACCAATGCCAGTCTTGGATCTTGAGTAAGAATCACTCAATGGAAGGAAAAACGCTTAATACATTTTGAGGGTTTTTCGCGTGCAAATTGGGAACCAATTTATTATTTTTGTTAAGGTCTCATCATCATACACCCTTAAACATGCATTCTAAATACATAATAAGGCGCGTAAGTAAATACAATAATATGCGGATGGATACTTAAACACATTGTTTCTAGAACAAATCTCTCTCTTTCCTCTCTCCAGCTAGCACAAGTATTTCTTCTACCCGATTACATAACACTTCTAAAGAAACCTCATTTACATTGAGGGGAATAGGTGAGAATAGAAATACAATGATGAAGGAGGTAATAGGCTTGACACGCAGGTCCAATTAATAAATTCTAAATTTATTATAACAATTTCCAAAATTGCCCCACCCATCTAATATTCATCTGATATACATTATTCATGCATCGCAATCATGTATTCACACAAGCATGTTATCAATCAATCTAATCCAATTAATTAATCTGAATATTAATTACCATCCAATGTTCAAACAACCATTTGATTTTGCGCGAGTCAAACTCGTTTTGTGAATACGTACTCAAAGTACGAATTCGTGAATTATACTAAACTACAACATCAAATCCAATTTAATATGTATTTAATACTAATTCATTATTTAATTCCAAATTAAATATTGCACTTTATTAATGAACCTTTATGACTTAGATTCTAAATCTAATCGTTACGGGTCTCAAAGCCCGATTAATATCAAATGTCGTATAATTAAAGTCTAATGGGGTTTCAATTAATTTCTTAAGGCATGGGCTTCGGCAACCAAAGCCCAATCAAGGAATCACCCCATAAGCCTAGAAATCAATTTCGGCCCATTAGGCCCAATTAAACTTTAAAGGCCCAATAGTTGCATTTGGACTTTATGGATATGGTTTTGGGCACAATTGGATCCAACCAATTTAGCCTAAACCTAACTTGGTACAACCACGCCCATTAAGTCCAATTACAACTTTTCAAGCCCAATTACAACTTTTCAAGCCCAATTTCCAAAATAGGCCCAACTAATTAAATTACCAAATTCCAAATTTTATAACTTAATTAACCAAAGTGTATGTCATAATTAATTACCCAAATTAACATTTACAAAATACAAATTTGTACAATTAATTATGCTCATTAACATTAAAACATATCCAACACATTTTAATCAAAAATCAACATCATTTCATGTTTCCTTAGTCACGGCCATTTAGGATTTTAGTAGTCCGATTCCGATTTCAATCCAATTGAATCCATAATCAACATTACCGAATTATTTCAAGTCATCCAATGATCAAACAAACAAAAAATCACCATGACATCTAGGCCAAGCCTCACAATTGGGAAAAAATTGATACAATCAAATTTCATGAAATTGATCCAATACAACTTCAATTAACATCATTCAAGCATACTTAATCAAACAATTTCATCAAATCATGCTCAAAATCAATTTACCCAATTTTAACCCTAATAAAGTTTCATGCTCAAATGGCTCTAGATACCATTGTTGGGATTCTCTAAGGTCCTAATGATCATTTTCAAGCAATGAAACACATGTGAATACACAATGAAATATGGCAGAATCATACTTACATTGATCGGATTGGATGCGTCGAAGAACAAAGCTTTTCTTCCTCCATTGATGCTCTCAGCCATGGAAGAGATTTGTGCTCCTTGTTGTTCGGCTAATTCCATGGATGGAACTCCAAGCTCCAAGCTTTGCAAATGGTGATTCCATGCTGATAAGTTAGTATCTCTATCACCATCGTATAGACCCTTTGGAGTGCTAGCTCTTGGTAATTTTTTACCACAAAAATCACCGTTGAAACACCTTGTTTTCGGCCATTGATGAAAAATGGAGAAGAAGAGAAAAGGCCTTTGGCCGAATCACTTTGGGAGAGAGAGAAGGAAAAAGTATTAAGTATTTGTTAATTGATTTTCCAAAAACAATTAAACATATACCACTTTTCAAATTTTAAAAGTCAAAGGCAATAATGGCAACAACCAATCCATCACTATTCACATCACTCATGACAAGTTGTCAAATCACTCAAAGTGACTAGACTTCACGAGGTCTTCCGAACTATGTCTCGACACTAACGGAGGGTAGTGTGGACTACACTCAGAAGAAATCTCTAAACGGTTTAGAGAACGATCACACACACCGAAGAGGGATCTCAATGTTTGAGAGCTCGGAGAAGGAGATGGAGGCTAGGGTTTTTTCCAATGGTTCTATATAAAATTAAATCATAATTTTCTTTTATACTTATGGTTAATTTGTTTCATAAAACAAATCAACCACTAGTCTCCCAATAGGTGTAGAATTCGGCCAAGGCTAGGGATTAGGAATCCTTGTTTTATTTTGCTTCCAAAATAAACAAATCCTACTCCCTATTACTCCAAATTTTCGGCCAAGGGGGATATTATTTTGGATTTGATTTTGTTTCCAAAACAAACAAACAAATCCTACCCCAAATAAGTCAAAAATTCGGCCAAGGTAGGGTTTTAATTAGGATTTGATTTAGTTTCCAAAACAAACAAATCCTATTCCTTATCCAATAAGGAATCCTACCTTGGTAATAATTCTTAGCCTATTAAATCATATCTTATATAATTTAATATTCTAATTTAATAATTATCAAATATAATTATTAATACTTTATATTAACTTTTAATATAAAGTCTCATTGTGATATAATTAATATTATTAATCACATTAATAATATTGCTTTTGTGAGTATATAATTGGACCATCCAATTATCTTAGCTCCGCTAAAGTAAATCGAGCTAGCACGGGGACCAAATGGACCTACGGTTCTGAGCTCCAATAATCTCGAAATATTAATTAAGCTCTTAATTAAATATTCGAATTATTAACTCCGGGTTATTGCACTAAAAACCCGAAGTTGCACTCTCGTCACCGTAGTTGAAATATAAGGCCGATCAAAGTCGGTGTCCACCGATATAGTCATTGCATATAAATTGATCCTTCACGAATATCTCGTAATTAGAGCCGGGTCATAATGTCCGTTATACCCTTCTAATTATTTTATCTTCAGTACCATTGATTCTTTAATAATGAACAATTTATTCATAACGGTTATGAATATTAATCTTTCCATTTATAATAGAAAGATTTGAGCGCTCTAATCGTTCAGGTACCGAATCAATCCTTAAGAGAGATATTCATCTACTTCTCGCAAGAAGGAGTGAATTCCATGTGTATGTAAAACGTTCCCAGCTAAATAACAGACTATGCCCCTAAAATACGTAGTTATTGGTTGGGTTTGCTACACCAACCTCACCTTTGTAAATCAAAGGACATATCCCGCCATGCAGGAGTTCGTAGTACTCTTAGGATTAAGACCAATCCATATATGACCATCAAGTAGATTGAAATGACTTTTTTTTTTTAACAGATTTATAAGAATGTCATTTCTATCTGGGTCCAGTCCTATATGATTACATCATACAAGGTGCCTCCATTCTCATGTCTCTACATGGACGATCCGGATTAAGATCGCCATCCAAATATAGAATGGACCGCAGCTTTAGATAAACCACAAACAAAGCACCAGTTTGTTTTCTCTCTATGGACTATTTAAGATTACTAACTTCAGACTTGTATCCTCTGGTGCATGACACTCATGTACCAAGTCTTGAAAGTACATAAGTAATCTATGGTATTTATGAAGATATATAATATGCGAAAATTAACAAACAATTTGATAAATGAATAATGCATCATTTTATTTCTATGCAATAGAAACCGTTTACATCACATGTAGCTCTAGGGCATACATCCCAACAATCTCCCACTTGCACTAGAGCAAATGGGATATGTCTCATAAACCTAGACCATCTAGGTGACCATCAAACACTTTAGTCGGCAAGGTCTTAGTAAACGGATCAGCAAGGTTCTCTGCGGATACAATCTTTGTGACGGTAACGTCGCCTCTCTGAACTATCTCCCTGATAAGATGATATTTCCTTTCTATATGCTTTCCCCTCTTGCGGCTTCTTGGTTCTTTGGAGTTTGCCACTTCTCCACTATTATCGCAATAGAGGGTGAGTGGTTTATCCATATCTGGAACAACTTCCAGATCTCCTAAGAATTTACGGAGCCAGACTGCTTCTTTAGCTACTTCACAAGCCGCTACATATTCAGCCTCCATGGTGGAGTCAGTAATGAAAGATTGCTTTATACTCCTCCAAACAATAGCCCCACCACCTAGGGTGAACACTGATCCAGATGTGGATTTCCTAGAATCGACATCTGTTTGAAAATCAGAATCTGTATATCCTTTTAGGATCATATCCTCACTGGAATATACCAGCATATAATCTCTCGTTCTCTTAAGGTATTTGAGAATGTGTTTCGCAGCCACCCAGTGATTCAATCTCGGATTTGACTTAAACCTACTGACTGCTCCCACTTCAAAACAGATGTCCGGTCTCGTGCATAACATGGCATACATGAGACTACCAACTGCTGAGGCGTATGAGATATTTATCATTTCCTCAACGCCTTGAGGTGTCTTAGGAGACTGTTCCTTCGACAAATGAATTCCATACCGATAAGGCAGATTGCCTTTCTTGGAATTCTGCATCCCAAATCGCACAAGAATCTTGTCGATGTAGGATGCATGAGACATAGCTAACAGTCGCTTCTTGCGATCTCGAAGTATCTGGATAGCAAGAACATAACTTGCATTTCCCAAATCTTTCATTTGGAATTGCTCAGCTAGCCAGTTTTTAATGTCTGATAATATCCTAATATCATTCCCAATGAGTAAGATGTCATCAATGTACAAACAAGGAAAACCACCTTCCCGTCAATGATGCGCTTGTATACACAAGGCTCATAAACATTCTGCTCAAAATTCTAGGACTTGATCGTTGTATCAAATCTTATGTACCAAGATCGGGATGCCTGCTTGAGTCCATAAATGGACATCTGTAGTTTGCAAACCTTTTGCTCCTAACATTGTGCTATGAACCCTTCTGGTTGTACCATATAGATACTTTCATCAAGATTGCCATTCAAGAATGCAGTCTTGACGTCCATTTGCCAAATTTCATAGTCATAATATGCGGCTATGGATAGAAGAGTACGGATGGATTTTAGCATGGCTACAGGCGAGAACGTTTCCTCATAGTCAACTCCCTCTATCTGGGTAGAACCCTTGGCCACTAGTCTAGCTTTGAAGGTCTGTACCTTCTCATTTGATCCCCTCTTCCTCTTGTAGATCCACTTACAACCTATGGGTTTTACTCCATCAGGTTGGTCTAAAAGTTCCCAGACAGAGTTGGAGAACATTGACTCCATCTCTAGGTTCATGGCTTTGAGCCATTCCTCTTTGTCAGGATCATCCATTGCACTTCTGTTGGTCAATGGATCATCTACACCATTGCTGGAGGTGACAACTTGTGCCTCTCCAACTCCTAGATAATGATCAGGTTGTCGTACAACCCTCCCACTACGTCTAGGTGGTAGATCATTCTGACTGGGAATTATCTGACCATCAGATGTCGAAGGTGCTATGTATTTATCAACTTTTGTTGACGATGGTGCGCTGGTTGAACTAGTAAGTAACTCCTCGAGTAATATTTTACTCCGAGGTTTGAACTCCCTCATATAGTCCTACTCTAGAAACGTAGCATTTGTCGATACAAATACTTTGTTGTCATCAGGACTGTAGAAGAATCCACCCCTAGTCTCCTTCGGGTAGCCTACAAATAGGCACACCTGAGAACGTGGTTCCAATTTTGTGGTCTTATTCTTCAGCACATGTGCTGGACACCCCCATATGCGGAAATTTCGTAAACTAGTTTTACGACCATTCCACAACTCTAAGGGAGTCTTAGGAATAGACTTTGATGGAACTACATTGAGGATATACACTACGGTTTGCAGTGCGTAACCCCAGAATGAACTAGGTAGTGAGCTATAACTAAACATTGATCTCATCATGTCTAGTAGTGTTCGATTTCTCCTTTACGCAACACCATTTTACTGTGGTGTTCCAGGTGCTGTGAGTTGGGATACTATCCCATGCTCAACTAAGAATTCCTCAAAGTCTCTGTCGAGATATTCTCCTCCACGATCCGATCGTAGAGTTTTGATCGTCTCACCTAATTAGTTCTCAACCTCAGCTCGATACTCTTTGAACTTTTCAAAGGTGTCTGATTTGTGATGCATTAGGTAGACATACCCATATCTTGAATAATCGTCAATGAATGTGACAAAGTATTCATAACCACCTCGGGCTTTCACATTCATCGGTCCGCAAACGTCCGAATGTATTAGCTCTAGTGGTTGGCTGGCTCTTATTCCTTTTCCTGTAAAAGGTCTCTTGGTCATTTTTCCTTTTAAACAGGATTCACAAACTGGTAAAGTCCCGAGCTTTAACTGGTTTAAGGCTCCGTCCTTTATCAATCTATTTATTCGGTCAAGGTTTATGTGACCAAGTCTAAGATGCCATAGATTTGTGTCATCGTGAGAAATCTTTTGCCGTTTCGTTTTTGGTTTTTCAACCTTAAACATTTCAGTGTTGAGCAGTGACTTATGCGTTAACGGTCTTAACACATACAAGTTATTCTCTGAGTTTCATGTGCATATAGTTAAACCATTTCTACCAATAATAACTGAATTGCTATTAAAAGAAATAGAATAACCATCATCCATAAGTCTAGAAACAGAAATCAGATTCCTGCGGAAACCAGGAATGAATAACACATCGTTCAAATTTAAATAACTATTATTAATAAAACTTAAACTAGAAACTCCCACTGCTATTGCTGAAACAGCATCCCCTGTCCCGACCCTCATGCTGTAAGCGCCTTCAGCAAGGTCCCTCCATGAATCAAGTAGTTGTAAAGAAGAACAAACATGGTTAGTGGCGCAAGAATCAATAATCCAAGCGAATTTATCATCTCCACTAATAGAGATTCAATAACAAGTAAATCATAATTACCTGTTTCCTTCTTCTCCTTCAGCTCAGCAAGGTATTTAGGACAGTTCCTTTTCCAATGCCCACTCTTGTGAAGTGGAAACATTTTCCTTTGGGCTTGGAATCCTTGGAGCCTTTCTTGTTCTTCTTTTTAGTGGCTTTACCTTTAGCCTTTCCAGTGCCTTTCTTCTTATTCTTTGCAGATTTGGAATTCGGCAACATTTGCCTCTGCACTGGATTTACGAGGATCCACCAGCATGGACTCGTAATGGGTGAGCTCATTGAGCAGTTGGGTCAAAGTAAAAGTCAACTTGTTCATAACATAGTTGCTTTTAAACTGCAGGAAACTCTTCGGAAGAGTTTCCATGATCATGGTCACCTGGCTACGCTCGTCAATACGAGCTCCATGGGTTTCAACAGTGTTGAGATATGTCATCATCCTCAAGAGATGCTCTCGGACTGATGTCTCTTCCTTCATCCTAGCAGTCATCGCTGAGACCATGGCCTCATGGCGTTGACGCTCCGAAGGCTGCCCAAACATGCCCTGTAATGACTCCATCATCTGAGATGCTAGAGCCATAGGTTCGTGCTTTGCAGCAAGAACCTCAGACAACCCTGCTAGCAAGTAGCAGCGAGCTTTCTCATTTGCTGCGACCCATTCCTGATTGGTATCGCGCACAGCCTGGCCAGCATTTCTGGCCAGCTCGGGATGGCGCTCATCCGTCAGGACAAATTTAAGGTATTCACAGACCAGGATAGCGTTCATGTTACTTTTCCACTTAATATAGTTTTCCCAGGTTAATTTTTCATTTGAGAGTATGGAAATAATTGGAGAAACCATGGCAACATGCATTCAACATTCATTCTTCGCATATTAAAATCATCAAAGAATTTTGGCATAAAATTAAACATGATGCATGAACCATGAGTAATGAATAAGAAACCTAAAAGAATTACTATGCCACGGAGATCTATCATCCCACAAGTAAGTGCCGCCGTAGGGTAGGTCAAGTACTCGCATGATAGATTGAGACAATCTCAGCTGTCTAATATATGCGGGAATGACTCTTATTCCTATATTAAACAGCTACCGTTTTATTTGATCAAGGAATTTCATTAACAGTTAATTATTCCTTTGTGAGTGTAACCCGCCGTTTCGGGATTCTTTGACTTAACAAGTGAAGTGCCGCCGTAGGGTAGGTCAGTTCACAAGATACATCTAGAATCCCTATCCTTTCGGAACCCAAACTTGATATTGACCCAAAATGGACACCATCCGTAGGGGGACGAAAACAAGCGTCTCGAGGCGCCTTTTGAATCTCACATTTTTGGACTAACAACAGAGAGATCGGGATGTACTGTCGTATATCCCTCTCCCACTCACTATTTTAAACTTAAGGTTATCTAAAATATCTAATATTTTATCCTAACTAGTGTGTATAAACTTATGGCGGCTAAAGCATAATTTACTTACACTAGTTTGTCACAAGCGAGCTAATCAATTTTAACCATTAAAATTGTGTCACTAAAATCCTATTAGTCCTACTAATAATTATACTATATTAAACTATTTAATTTGAGTGTCATTAAGTGAGCTACAATATTTTAACTCTTAAAATACTAAGCACTTAAAGGTCTAAAACCATAGAATTCTAAAAGGTCTAAATTTAATTAAACATTTTAATAAATCTTAATGCGTCATAAACTCCAATGTTACGTGGAATTGTATCCCGAGTGCAGACCACATTTCCATCCATACGGAATCGGCTATGGAATTTATATCCGGGTTTCCATCCTATATACCAATGGAATTTATTATGCACCAATTAAGTCCAATATATTAGAATTCAAGTTTTAGACACTTAATCCCATTAATCTAAATAATGAATTCAATGCATATCATATTCTATTTAAACCTTTTAAATTTACATAAAATCATAATTCTATGTCTTTAATGATAATGCATGTATGACATGTTATGGCAAGTAAAATGCACGAGTGGGCACCCTAGGCTATATGACATGTTATTCAAACAATTCGAAATAAACATACATATAAAAAAAGATTATTTTGCATTGACCGGGCTCTTATTTTTCTATACTAATCTAATTAGTACATAAGATCTACCAAGGCATTCCTTGGCCTTCAAATCCCGCTCCAAAGTGGTATTGGCTCCTTTCGAGGCTTCGATGCTCCATATTACAAAGAATTGAATTTTTTTACATTAAAATAAAATTAAAATGAATATAAAAAATGGCCTTATGGCCTTACAACCCATAAACAAAATCACCTATAAAAAAAGAGCCATAAAAATTTACGACCAATGCAAAATCCATTCATCACATGAAATATTAAAACCATTCATCACATGAACTTAAACAATGTGCCCACTCATCTAAACATGCATATCATATTTATAACTCATATAAAATATTAAAACAGTAACTTTAAATAAAAGTTAAGGGTTAAGAGCACTTTTCAACCTCGCTCTTGATGCCAATTGTAGGGAACGCCTTCCCTCGCGCAGCGGAAGCGGTTAGGCTCTGGAATCGGACTTGAAAATTTTTTCTGCTCTTCCCTTGCTATGGCCGAATGTTGCCAGTGATATTGCTGAAGTTTTGGACAAAATTTCAGCCCCAGATAGTCCGAAACAGTCCCCGAACAGCCCTTGAACTGCAGTGTAAAAACTGGACTGTTTTGGACACGTTATTGGCGCGTATGTTACCCAACTCTAGGTCTGATTTGCGCCACTTGCAGGTCTATTTCAGATCTGATTTTTCTCCCAAAAATAATCCTAATACAGGCCTTAAGATATCCTAAAGTGTTTCCCAAAATTCCGAATGAAAATCAAACAAAACGGAGCTCCATGAACCTCTCTGTTCTTACGTAATTTAGGGTTCCTCAGGGAGTGGGGGCCGGAAACTGCAGGGGGGGTTTGGGGATGATTTTCAATGTCACGAGGTCTTCCGAACTATGCCTCGACACTAACGGAGGGTAGTGTGGACTACCCTCACAAGAAATCTCTAAACGGTTTGGAGAACGATCACACACAACGAAGAGGGATCTCAACGTTTGAGAGCTCGGAGAAGGAGATGGAGGCTAGGGTTTTTTCCAATGGTTCTCTATAAAATTAAATCATAATTTTCTTTTATACTTATGGTTAATTTGTTTCATAAAACAAATCAACCACTAGTCTCCCAATAGGTGTAGAATTCGGCCAAGGCTAGGGATTATGAATCCTTGTTTTATTTTGCTTCCAAAATAAACAAATCTTACTCCCTATAGTACTCCAAATTTTCGGCCAAGGGGGATATTATTTTGGATTTGATTTTTTTTTCCAAAACAAACAAATCCTATCCCAAAATAAGTCAAAAATTCGGCCAAGGTAGGGTTTTAATTAGGATTTGATTTTGTTTCCAAAACAAACAAATCTATTCCTTATCCAATAAGGAATCCTACCTGGTAATAATTCTTAGCCTTATTAAATCATATCTTATATAATTTAATATTCTAATTTAATAATTATCAAATATAATTATTAATACTTTATATTAACTTTTAATATAAAGTCTCATGTGTGATATAATTAATATTATTAATCACATTAATAATATTGCTTTGTGAGTATATAATTGGACCATCCAATTATCTTAGCTCCGCTAAAGTAAATCGAGCTAACACGGGGACCAAGTGGACCTACGGTTCTGAGCTCCAATAATCTCGAAATATTAATTAGGCTCTTAATTAAATATTCCGAATTATTAACTCCGGGTTATTCCACTAAAAACCCGAAGTTGCACTCTCGTCACCGTAGATGAAATATAAGGCCGTTCAAAGTCGGTGTCCACCGATATAGTCATTGCATATAAATTGATCCTTCACGAATATCTCGTAATTAGAGTAAGGTCATAATGTCTGTTATACCCTTCTAATTATTTTATCTTAAGTACCATTAATTCTCTAATGAACAGTTTATTCACAACGGTTATAATATTAATCTTTCCATTCGTAATAGAAAGATTTGAGCGCTCTAATCGTTCAAGTACCGAATCAATCCTTAAGAGAGAGATTCATCTACTTCTCGCAAGAAGGAGTGAATTCTATGTCTATGTAAAATGTTCCCAGCTACATAACAGACTATGCCCCCAAAATACGTAGTTATTGGTTGGGTTTGCTACACCAACCTCACCTTTGTAAATCAAAGGACATATCCCCTCCAAGCAAGGAGTTCATAGTACACTCAGGATTAAGACCAATCCATATATGACCATCAAGTAGATTGAAATGACTTTTTTTGTTTAACGGATATTATAAGAATGTCATTTCTATCTGGGTCCAGTCCTATATGATCACATCATACAATGTGCCTCCATTCTCATGTCTCTACATGGACGATCCGGATTAAGATAGCCATCCAAATATAGAATGGACCACAGCTTTAGATAAACCACAAACAAAACACCAGTTTGTTTGCTCTCTATGGACTATTTAAGATTAATAACTTCAGACTTGTATCCTCTGGTGCATGACACTCATGTACCAAGTCTTGAAGGTACATAAGTAATCTATGGTATTTATGAAGATATATAATATGCGAAAATTAAAACAAATAATTTGATAAATAAATAATGCATCATTTTATTTCTATGCAATAGAAACCGTTTACATCACATGTAGCTCGAGGGCATACATCCCAACACCAAGGCCCATCAAATCCAATCCAAATTTTTAAAATATATTGAACACATGTCAAAATCCAATCAAATCCCCTTCCTAAATTAAATCAAATCCCTATCCTAAATTAAATAAATCACCTTCCAAAATCAAAGATATCCCCCACCAAAATACTCAATATCTTTTCCTTAAATAATTGAATTAAATGGATCCCCTTTATTGCATGATTTTTTTTTCCTTTTGAAATCTCATGCACAAACAAATAAACCCTAGCTCACCCTCATAAGAAGAGACATAACCCAAACATTTTTTTTCCTTGGCTCTTAACGCATACAACTCTTCTCTTTCACTTTGATTCACGGCATTCATAAAAGAAAAAAAACACTCTCATCTAGCTCTCCCCTCACGCCATCCTCTTTCCTCTCTCTCTCAACACACTCTCGGTAGAAATATGGAACCCTAATAACCTCACATCCCTATAATCTCTCTTTTCAACTCACGATATATAACAAGAACCCACAAAACAGCCACAACTTCTCTATACTCTCAACTCATTATCGGCCAACTAAGACAAGCACAAAGCTAAAAAAACCTTCCACGCAACACACTCACGGTCTCACGCACAAAACATCGCCAAATAACCCACGCACACACACCTTGCATGCTCTCAGCAAGACACTAGAAGAGACCAACCAAATCAACAACGAAAATAGCACCGACCAGCAGCCCCACCCCTTAGCACCGAACAAAATAAAAACATGCACCCAGTCGATCAAAATAAAACAACAAATAAGCCCCTAAAACATCCAAAACACCCCCTAAACCACTGCAAAATAGTCCAAAAATAGCCCCCAAAAATCCCAAAACTGTCCCAAAAATAACCTCCGAATTGTAGTGAGAGAATATGGAGAAAATAGCAAGACAGCGAAAGAAAATACTTAACCAATGAACCAGAAAAGTTACAGAACCTTAACCCTCCCAACGACGACGCAACGCACTTCCGAGAAGCAATTTAAGAGGTAAGACCTAAGGGCACCCTTTTATTATATTTTATTTTATAGTTTTGGATGCGGCATGCTTAGTTGGACGTGAAATATGTCCAACCGGGTGTGCGAGGTCCTATATCAAAGACGACTGAATTTTTGGTCACATCTTTCTTGACTTTCCGTTATTTATTTATCACACGTTTATTTCGTAATATTAGCCTTTTATTATTTCACATTTTATTTACATTTATCGTTGCTTTATCATTCCGTATTTAGCTTTTGTTATTTATCTTTCTTTGTTATTTCGTATTTTACTAATATCTGTTTATCTTTTCGGTTATTTAATATTATCCCCTCACATGCATCATTATATTTCACGTGTATTTTTATTTGCATTGGGTTAATGCAAACCTAGACATAATTCCATAGTCGAATCCAAATGGACGGCAATGAGGTTTGTACTTTGGGATACAACTCCACGCACCACTTGAGAAACTTTTAAGCACGTGTTTCATTTTGTTATTTAATTTTGTGTTCATTCATTGTTTGTCTTTATCATTCCGTTATTTATTTCATGCATTGTTAACCTAGTGTTCATGGGCTAATCACATTTGGTTAAAAGTCCTTCATTCAAGGAAATTCCCAAAGGCTACCTTTACCACGATGTTTTACCGTGCCGGACGAAGTATATTTGATTGAATGTGAAATACGTTCAATCGGGCATACGAGGTCCCATATAGATATCGGCCTTAGCCGTATCTCTTATATTATTTAGTTATTTACCTTCCACATGTTATTGCCTTGTTTATTAATGCATTGTCACTTGATGCGCATGGGCTAATCATGTGGGCTAAAGGACCTTTATTAGAGGGAAATGCCTAAAGGCTACATTTACCACAATATTTTGCAATACTGGACGAAGTACGTTTGATTGAATGTGAGATACATTCAATCAGGCATACGAGGTCCCATATAGATGTAGGCCGCGGTCGCATCTCTTTCATCGTTATGTTATTTACTTCTTGCATATTATTACTCTTTTCATTGTCACTTGATGCGCTTGGGCTAATCATGTGGGCTAAAGGTCCTCCATTAGATGGAAATGCCTAAAAGCTACCTTTACCATGACATTTTTTCGCGCCAGACGAAGTACGTTTGATTGAATGTGAGATACATTTAATTGAGCATATGAGGTCCCATATAGATATCGGCTGCGGTCGCATCTCTTTCATCATTATGTTATTTACTTCTTGCATATTATTACTTTGTTTATTCATGCATTGTCACTTGATACGCATGAGCTAGTCATGTGGGTTAAAGGTCCTTTATTCAAGGGAAATTCCCAAAGGCTACCTTTACCATAGATTACCGTGCTTTTCTTCTATCGATTTTGCTATTCATCTTCTTTTCGGTTGTTACTTTTCACTTTTCATTTTCCCATTCATGTCGTGTTTATGCTTGAATATTGCCTCTCGTGGTATATCGAATGGAAATCTAGACATAAATTCCATAGCCGAATTCGAATAGATTGTAGTACGGTTTGTACTTGGGATACAACTCCATGTACCGCTTGGGAAACATTCACGCATGTGTTTGTGTCATTTTAGGTACCACTTTGGTAATCTCATTCGAACACGTTCTCAAACGCTACACGAACATATGCATTCGACCTCAGTCCATTCGGACACGTTTACAAACACTACTCAAACGCGCAAGCATTCTGTTTTATCATGCATCATGTCTTATCTCGTTTGAATGCATTTTCGAACGCTATATGAACACTGACATTCTGTCTCATTCCCGTTCGAACACGTTTTCGAATGCTATACGAATGTGAACATTCTGTCTCATTTTCATTCGAACGAGTTTCCAAATGCTACATGAACGCATGCATTCTATTTACCGTTGGATTATGTTTTTGAATGTTGGACGAATGCACATACAGTGAATAGATTTCCTTTCATCACATTTCATGTATGTTTGCTTCTTTGGTCATTTCTTTTGCATTATGTACCTAACTATCCGTTTTTATTATTAATGCTTTTACAGTTATTATTTATTACATCTTTTGCACTTCTTTGTTTAATGTCTATGGAATTATGCATTTATCTCATTTTTCATCTTATTTACGTTTATGGGTGTGCAAACTTGTGTGTTGTTTAAATTATCTTGCATGTGATGCATAAGATTTGGTTATATTATTGCATAAATCTGTTAATTACAATTGGCATAAGTAAGGGACCATTCCGAACCCAATGATTTGAGGTCTTTTCTTACGAGGGGTGAGTGCGGTCTTAAATCATTTCTAAGTTCACACTAAGTGGCGACTCAATTATTTTCTAGTTTAGTCCCTTGTAGGCTACTACGTACTCCCGACCGGGCCACGAGCCCGGACAACATTGCCTGCCTCTATGGCCATGTCTACACCTTGCTTTTAACATCGCCAACTAATCGCACCACCATTAAGGGTTAATATGTATCAAGATGTAGAGATTCTATCATCTGGATCTCCGTGTAACCCTAAAGTTGTAGCTCATTTTCTCTTTAAAGTAGAAGCCTATCCTTCGTAACCTTAAGATATTTTAGGATATGTTTCACGGTTGTCCAATGATCATTACTTTAATCAGATTGATATCGGCTAGTAACACTAACACCAACACTAATATTAGGTCTTGTACACAACATAACATAAGTAATGCTTCCAATGCAAGAAGCATATGACAAGTTAGACTTTTTAATTCTCTCTTCCTCAGTATGATATGCCATTTTCTTTGAAAGATATATGTCGTATCAAATGGTATATTTATTACCTTACAGTTGGTAAAATCGTACATTTTTAATATTTTATCTATGTGCGTGGATTGAGAAAAACCTATAAGTTATCTTACTCTATCTTGGTAAGGTCTTATACCCAGTATGTAGGAAGCTTCACCTTTGTATTTCATTGATAAGTTCTTGTAAAGATAAACTTTCACACTTTCCATCAATCATATATCAGTCCCATTGATAACGATATCATCTACATATAAAAAAAAAAAAAGAATACTGTCATGCTCACACTATCTTTCTTATAAAGACATGGTTCTTTCTCATTCTTGATGAATCCAAATAATCTAATTATCTTCATCACAATGATTATTCCAGCTTCGGGATGTTTGTTTAAGTCCATGAATAAACTTCTTGAGCTTACAAACCAAGTTTGAAGTTTCACTGGTTAGGAATGTTGGAGTTTTTAAGGTCCCAAGATCAAAACTCAAGCATGAATAACAAGTGAATACAACGATGGAAGTTGCGGAATACTTACATCGAGCGGTTGAGCGATGCGGAGGCAACAAAAATGAAATTCTGCTCACTTTTTGGGCGGCAGTGGGCTTTTATGAATAATAATTTTCACCCATCATCAACAAGATTTGAAGCTCCAAGCTCCCGGCTCATGGGTGAACTACCCTATCACCTTCGCATTGATCTCGGAGTGTGCTAGCACACTTGTTTTGCCACAAAACACACTTGCTTCCTTCCATTTTCTTTAATTAAGTTCGGCAGTTCACTGCCTGACAAGAACAAGAAATGGGGTGAGAAGAGAGGAAGAAGAAGAGGAGACATAGGAGGGAAAAGTGGGTGAATTATATGTATACAGTTTGTGTGTGTCTTTTGTATCTAATACACATGAATTTCATTTGAAATTCATTTCACACACATTTGGCTTTAATTCCCAACCACACACATCACCTTTATCACATCAAGTCACATCACTCACATCACTCAATTAATCCAATTAATTGTCACATCACACACATCAATAAATCAATCCAATCAATTGTCACATCACTCAAAGTGACATGATTTGATGCTTGATGTGACGCTAGATGCGACTAGTGACTTGACGCTTGATTTGACGTGCCGCACTCGAATTCGAAATGCGAATGCGCTCGTAAATAATCTCGTGCTCGGGTTCGCTAATTCTAAATTAACGAATTTTCCGTTGCGTCATAATTAAATGATTACTCCTAGCAAAATAACTATTCACATCGCTAACGAATTAATTCTAAATTAATTCGTTCGCCCGAATTAAAATCTAATTTTAATTCCGCATCGAAATCCAATTTCGTTTAATATATCAAATATATTAATTCCTTGATTAATTCCAAATTAATGTTTCTCTCTCTTTAATCGATATTTTATCCTAGATAAAATATCTCCGAAATTAATCCCAGATTAATTTTCTCTCTCATCTAATTAATCCCAGATTAATTAAAAGTGCGAGTCATACGTCATCGGTGAATCTTTGGGAAGCGACCCATGAGATCCCCGGATATGTTGGCAGTCCAATCGGTCGTCGGACTATCCGAACACGTGAGGACCAAGTACTACGGTTTACCGATTTACAAGACAAGGTTGGCTTCTAGCAAAACACCATGCCTACCCAATTCTCCAAAAATATCCTTACAGGAATAATGATCTATATCAAGCGTAGTATACCATAGTATTGCGTATTTCTGTCCAGTATCGGATGATCACATGCAAGGCCTGGGGCTGGTACAATGTCTGCCCCGTACGAAGCATATATCGGATAACAAGTAACTAGTGTCTTTAAAATCGGATAATCATGACCAAGTCATATTATCCCGACGGTTGCAACCTTATATAGAGAACGAGTTCTGTATCCCTGCGTGATCATCAACTCCATATGACTGGAGTGACACTTTCGTCTTGACATTACACCCAACACACTACGATTCTCACTGTACCCAGTATTGGCGTACACAGAACCTGTTAAAGCCCTGGACGACCGCAACCAAAGTATATTGATTGTCGCAAGTATTAGCGGTGCAAGTCTCAGGTTAAGACCAAATACACCTACCCTGATTTTGGACTTCCATAGACACGTAGTCATACTACCAATGGAATTCCGAGGGGGTCTCATCCAGAGCGAAGCTGTTTCCCGCACCATCGGTGAAACACAACCTCCTATTACACTTGCATGAGTATCCAATACCCAAATATATGAGAACTATGCTGTTGTGCCCTCACAACGCGCACAAGTGTAATACTAGTCTTTTATGCATTCATCGATGTCCAATCTCGATAATGCTCTGACTAGGGATGTTTAATGATTTATCCTTCATTGACTGATACTGTCTCATATCATTCTCCGTCCAGAAACAAATCATAGGGACCTCTTATCATTTATATATCGAGGTGATCTAATCACAAATGATACGAGTACAATCTCCTATGTCACATAGTTAATTTGTACAACAACACCGTATATGTACAAATAGTGACGCTATGGGTCATAATTGTCCAACAATCTCCCACTTGGCCTATAGCTAGTCACTCGAGTGTCTGACACCCGAACTATGTAGGGTTGGCTCAAACTGCTGAGAAAAGCTTTCGTCAGCGGATTTGCATGAATATCATCTTGATGTGATTTATTCGATCATCACATTGCCACTATGTATGATCCGAACGAATCAGATGAATTTATAAGTATGTATCTGGATCATTGATGAGACCATTAATTCTTTAGCATGTGCTGATGCCTAGCTCAGCTGCTAACAGAACTATATCTAATCTAATTAGATATGTATCGACCCAAATGACTTCTATTGCTGCTTCAGCTGCTGCAATTAACCCGCATTTGTTGTTTATTCGGTAACAGTATCTTGCTTGGAAGATTTCCAGCTTACTACACCGTCGTTCAAACTGTATAGTACCGTTTGTGACTTTTAGTCGTCTTTATCGGTTATAGGAAACTTGCTACAGTGATCCCAGTCACTTCAAGTTCTCCTTCTCCATAGACTAATACAGCATCCTTAGTTCTCTGAGATACTAACGGATGTTCCTAACATCAATCCAGTGACTATCACTCGGATTAGCCTGTTTGTGAATCCATATGCTTAAAGCGTATGATACAACAGGTCTTGTACATTTTTCAATGTACATTTCCACGGAGAGTATTTCAAAAGCCAAGCTTTCGCCGATATTTATTTTATGGGAATATCATTTCCAAGAAATGACCTATAATCATTATTTTATAGGACAGCCACTGTCAGTGCGCTCCCACTAACCATGTTATTTACATAAGAATCATTTTCGTTTTGAATTAAATCTTAAATAATTATGATTACATCAAAACGATAATTCCAAGAACCTAATGCTTGCTTCAATCCAATCATGGATCGAATACCAAGCATTATCCAAATGGATTTACCGTGGCAACAGGTAAAAGGTTGAATCGTAATCAACACAATGTTGATAACTCTACCTTTTCGCTAAAAGCCTAGCTTTATACGTTGGTGTGTTACCATCCATGTATGTCTTCCTTGAAGACCTATAAAGTACCAATAGGCACAATGCCTTGTGGTACATCAACTAGTCTCCAAACTTGTTGATATATATGGAATCCATTTCGGACTATATAGCACTTTGCCATAATAAGGGAGTCGATACCTTGTATCACTTCCTCATACGTAGTCAGTTGGTATTCCTCAATAAGATAGACATCTTTATGAGGTGAGATCAGAAACCCATACCCTAGGTTATTTTCTGACTCTATCCGACTTACGCGGTTCTTCTGTATTCAAAGATTAATGGTCATAGTTGCATCCTTGATGAACTGTTCATGTTCCATTAAGATTCGGTGCCTTGAACAGTATTACTCTGATTTTCATCGAGTTATACCATCCTCCCACTTACCACTGCATATTGGTATTCCTCTTAGAAAAACCGCATGGTGAGCAACAATCTAATTGTTCTCATGTGAGGTGTATAAACACAATACTTATGGTATCCCTAGGATATCCTACAATTGGCACTTATCCTATTTGGGTTTTAGTTTGGTATCATCCAAACATATGCCAAGCATACCCAAATGGTCAGGAATGAGAAACCCGGTTTCTTTCCCGTTCATATCTAATATGATATCTGTCAAACAGATTATTATGGAACCTTATTTAAAATAAGTTCTTGCATTTTTTAAAGCTTTTCCGTTGAAGGAAATGGTAACTCAGAGTGACTCGTGATTAACCTTATTATGTCTAACAAAATTCGGTTGATGCTGTTCGGACACACCGTCAAACTAACGTGTTCCGGGAGGTGTCCTCATTGAAAGAATACTAGACTCTTTCAAGTATACGAGAAACTTACTGCTTAAGTATTTTCATTACGGTTTTACCTTGATGGTTTAATACTTTAGCTGATCTGTTTATCTATTTCGTGTCGAAACTGTAAAAGTTTCCGATTTGTGTTTTTCAAAAGAAACACACAACCATTACGCGATGCCACATCCGTATAGGTCACGTAATATTCATATCCACCTCTAGCTTAGCTAGACATTAGCCCACTTGCTTCACTATAAACTAGGGCTAACAGATCGATGGCATTTTCACTTTTACCGAGTAAAGGTGCTTTAAGCATTTTGCTTAATAAACTAGATTCGTAGACTTTATTTGAATAGAATCAAAACAGTCCAAGTACCCACTCTTCGAAAGTGTGGATATACGAGTCTTGTTTAATTGTGTCCTAGACAACAATGCCACAATTAGTTTCTTCTGATCAAATCAGTTTGAGCTATTTGTTCGTCATGTAATATATTTGAAGTAAGTGCCTTGCTCGTCTTCAATTCCTTCTTAGGATATATCCTTTTATCTTCCCAAAAGATTATTATGATTTTGCCTTTGCCAATTTCAACATTCAAGTAGCCTTTGGCCAAGCCTCGGATTTCTGGAATATTGAAGTAAGGTGTGCCTTGCACGACTTGCCTAATTACAAACTTTGACTTTGTCTCATTGAGAATAGTCATTAATTCTCCAAGAATTATTTATTTATTGCAATTTAGTATTTCAAAGATCTAAAATAGATCCATGAAAATCCTTCAGTTTCATTATCATACTTTAAGGATCCAATCCTTAATTCTGATTCAGAAATTAAGGAGTCTACTTCGACAAGCTTAATGGATTAAGCGCTAAAGTTATCATTATACGAATATTCCAAATATCATATTCCACTTATTTGCTTAACTCCGCGCTTTAGGCATAATTCATTATTTTATCAAATAAAATAACTTATTAATTTCCAAGACCATCTCGAAATTATTCCCAATTTGAAAATTGAAGTCGTTTAAATACATTTTCACCCAAGATTATGTTTTAAACACTAATCTTTCATTTCTATCTTGATTCTAATAGTTCAACTATTTAATCAATGGTTTGTGGTACTATTGATTATAATGATTATAATAGTCCAACTATATAATCAAATATAATTTAAATTAATTAACCTCAATTACATTGATTACTATAATCCAATTATAAAATCAACTGTAAACTGATATTAATTAATTCAAATATATTGATTAATATAATCCAATTATATATAATCAACTATAATACAGTCCAACTGTTTATTAAAACAACAATTTAAATATTAGTCCAACTAACATTTAATCTAACGACGAAATAATTTGAATGAGCGCGTATGGCGAGTAATTGAACGAGTATTGCAAATTCAATTCTTGCCTCCCACCATTTTTCGGCGAGCCTCTAACCCTCTGTCGAGTACTCGGGAAACCGTGTTTCCTAGTGGGCTAGGATCCCGTTAAATATCACGCAATCTTGACTTTGGCCAACAAATTGTATGATAATTAACTAGGTAGATCTCTAAGATCAATTGGATCCAATCAAATTCCTAGATCCGGTAGGAGGACGTCCAAGTCCGAAACATATATCTTATATATGCCAATACATCCAATGTATTACCTAACCTTTTTCCTCTGAATCAATTAAGCCTTGGCCTTGGCACAACAAGCTTAATGATCCCAGTTAAGCGCGACCCATTGACCATGCAAAGCTTCGTAATCAATGTCGATGGACAAGAAGCGGTCTTGACTTTGGCCAACAAACCACAACTTGGACATGACACTGACATGTAACAAAGCCTTCGTGATTCAAACACATCTTTGACAGACAAAGGCCTTGGCTTTGGCCAACAAACCAATGCCGTCTCGGATCTTGAGTAAGAATCACTCAATGGAAGGAAAGACGCTTGATATTATTTGAGGGTTTTTCGCGTGAAAATTGGTAACCAATTTATTATCTTTGTTAAGGTCTCATCATCATACACCCTTAAACATGCATTCTAAACACATAATAAAGCGCATATGAAATAAAATAATAATGATATGCAGATGGATACTTTACATTGATCCTAGATCAAATCTCTCATTTTCTCTCTCCAAAGCTAGCACATGTATTTACTTCTACCCGTTACACTACACTTCTAAAGAAATCTCATTTACATTGAGGGGAATAGGTGAGAAGAGAATACAAAGAGTATAGAGGTGATAAGGCTGGACTCGCAGGTCCAATTAATAAATCAAATTTATTACAACAATTTCTAAAATTGTCCCACCCGACTAATATCCATCCGATATACATTATTCATGCATCACAACCATGTATTCACTCAAGCATGTTATCAATCAATCTAATCCAATTAATTAATCTGATAATTAGTGATCATCCAATGTTCAAACAATGATTTGATTTTGTTCGAGTCAAACTCGTTTTTACGAATAAGTACTTAAAGTACGAATTCTCAAATTAAATTAAACTTCATAATTAAATCCAATTTAATAGGTATTTAATACTAATCCAATTAATTTAATTCCAAATTAAATCTTACACTTTAGTTACGAACCTTATGACTTAAATTCCAAATTTAATCGTTTCAGGTCTCAAAGCTCGATGAATATCCAATATTAATTTAATTAAAGTCTAATGGGCTTTTAAATAATTTCTTAAGGCGTGGACTTTTGGTCAACTAGAGTCAAACCGAATAACCAAAATCCAATCCGGGAGTTACCCCATAAGCCTAGAAATCAATCTTGTCCCATTAGGCCTAATTAAACTTAAAGGTCCGTTAGTCGCATTTGGGCTTTATGGATGCGGTTTTGGGCCCAATTGGATCCAATCCAATTTGTCTAAACCCAATTTGTACAACAAAGCCCAATAAGCCCATTTACAACATAACAAGCCCAAATGCAATTTTAAGTCCAATTAATTAAATCATAAAATCCAATTTCAAAATCTAATTAATTCCAAAGTGTGTATCATGATTGATCACCTAAATCATTATTTCCAAAACCCAAATTAGGCTAACTAATCATGCTCAATTTCATCATCACATGTCCAACACATTAAGATTAAAATCAAACCCATTACATGCTTTACTTTGTTCTCGGCAATGGGGTTAATTTTATGTCCGATTTGTTTCAATCCAATTAAACCCAATTCGACATTAAATCAACATACCCTACATGATTCTAACTCATCTAATGAATTATAAAATCAAAATTCACCAAGAACATAATAAGGGTATAACTCTCGGCCAAGGCATGATTTTGGGCAAATTTGTTCCAAACCAAATTTGATCAAATTGATCCAACCAATCATCAATTAAAACACATTCAAGCATACTTAATCATCCAATTTCATAATTGCATGCTCAAATCAATTTTACCCAATTTCAAGCTTTATGACATACTTGGCAATTTGGGGATTTTACGTCCGATTCGAATTCAATCCAATTGATTTCGCAATCGACATTAAATCATCATCCCGAATGATTTCCAACACATCCGATTGTCAAAAATCAAAAATCCCAAGACATTAAAGGGCATCACATTTTCGGCCAAGGTGGAAATTTGGGGAAAAATTGATCTAATCAAATTATCTTGAAATTGACCCAATCAATCTTCAATTCAAACACAATTAAGCATACAAATCCATCCAATTTCATTTATCATGCTCAAAATCAAGTTTGCCAAAATTTTAGCCCTAACTTTTTCATGCTTTTAACCTAAGCTCTTCATGCCATTGTTGGAGTTTTTAAAGGTCCCAAGATCAAAACTGAAGCATGAATAACAAGTGAATACAACGATGGAAGTTACGGAATACTTACATCGAGCGGTTGAGCGATGCAGAGGCAACAAAAATGAAATTCTGCTCACTTTTTGGGCGGCAGTGGGCTGCTATGAATAGTAATTTTCGCCCATCATCAACAAGATTTGAAGCTCCAAGCTTCATCATTTTGATTCCCTGCTCATGGGTGAACTACCCTATCACCTTCGCATTGATCTCGGAGTGTTCTAGCACTCTTGTTTTGCCATAAAACACACTTGTTTCCTTCCATTTTCTTTTATTAAGTTCGGCAGTTCACTGCCTCATAAGAACAAGAAATGGCGTGAGAAGAGAGGAAGAAGAAGAGGAGAGAGAGGAGGGAAAAGTGGGTGAATTATATGTATATGGTTTGTGTGTGTCTTTTGTATCTAATACACATGAATTTCATTTGAAATTCATTTCACACACATTTGGCTTTAATTCCCAACCACACACATCACCTTTATCACATCAAGTCACATCACTCAATTAAGCCAATCAATTGTCACATCACACACATCAATCAATCAATCCAATCAATTATCACATCACTCAAAGTGACATGATTGGATGCTTGATGTGACGCTAGATGCGACTAGCGACTTGATGCTTGATTTGACGTGCCGCACTCGAATTCGAAATGCGAATGCGCTCGCAAATAATCTCGGGCTCGGGTTCGCTAATTCCAAATTAATGAATTTTCGTTGCGTGGTAATTAAATGATTACGCCTTACAAAATCACTATTCACGTCACTAACGAATTAATTCTAAATTAATTAGTTCGCCCGAATTAAAATCTAATTTTAATTCCGCGTCGAAATCCAATTTCGTTTAATATATCAAATATATTAATTCCTCGATTAATTCCAAATTAATGTTTCTCTCTCTTTAATCGATATTTTATCCTAGATAAAATATCTCCGAAATTAATCCAAGATTAATTTTCTCTCTCATCTAATTAATCCCAGATTAATTAAAAGTACGAGTCATACGTCATCGGTGAATCTTTGGAAAGCAACCCATGAGATCCCCAGATATTTTGGCAGTCAAATCGGTCGTCGGACTATCCGTACACGTGAGTACCAAGTAATACGTTTTACCGATTTACAAGACAAGGTTGGCTTCTAGCAAAACACCATGCCTACCCAATTCTCCAGAAATATCCTTACAGGAATAATGATCTATATCAAGCGTAGTATACCGTAGTATTGCGTATTTCTGTCCAGTATCGGATGATCACATGCAAGGCCTGGGGCTGGTAAAATTTCTGCCCCGTATGAAGGATATATCGGATAACAAGCAACTAGTCTCTTTAAAATCGGATAATCATGACCAAGTCATATTATCCCGACTGTTGCAACCTTATATAGAGAACGAGTTTTGTATCCCTGCGTGATCATCAACTCCATATGACTAGAGTGACACTTCCGTCTTGACATTACACCCAACACACTACGAATCTCAATATACCCAGTATTGGCGTACATAGAACCAGTTAAAGCCCTGGACGACCGCAACCAAAGTATATTGATTGTCGCAAGTATTAGCGGTGCAAGTCTCAGGTTAAGACCAAATACACCTACCCTGATTTCGGACTTCCATAGACACGTAGTCATACTACCAATGGAATTCCGAGGGGGTCTAATCCAGAGCGAAGTTGTTTCCCGTACCATCGGTGAAACACAACCTCCTATTACACTTGCATGAGTATCCAATACCCAAATATATGTGAACTATGCTGTTGTACCCTCACAACGCGCACAAGTGTAATACTAGTCTTTTACGCATTCATCGATGTCCAATCTCGATAATGCTCTGACTAGGGATGTTTAATGATTTATCCTTCATGGACTGATACTGTCTCATATCATTCTCCATCCAGGACCAAATCATAGGGACCTCTTATCTTTTATATATCTAGGTGATCTAATCGCAAATGATACGAGTGCAATCTCCTATGTCACATAGTTAATTTGTACAACAACACCGTGATCTGTATAAATAGTGACGCTATGGGTCATAATTGTCCAACAAGGAAACCCTTCACATTCATGTGTCATATCGCATAATCGTGATATACAATAATGGCTAAAAGTATCCTAATGGATTTTAGCATAGCCACTGGCGAAAAATATTCTTCATATTCAATCTCAGGACGTTGAGTGTAACCTTTCGTGACTAGCCAGGCCTTAAAGTTTTTTATCTTTCCATCAGGCCCGTGTTTCATTTTATAAACCCATTTACAATCAATATATTTAACACCTTCAAGAAGCTCAACCAAGTCACAGACTTGATTGTCATAAATCGAATCCATTTCATAATTAATTACTTCTTACCACTTTCCCGAATCTCTATCCAATATCATTTTTTTTATACATAATTGGTTCTATCTTCTCTAAGAGGAGTACATCGAGGCTTGCAGCAGACATAAAAAAAAGTCTATCTGGAGGTGTCAACATTTTACTCGACTTACGTAGAACGTGTGTCAAAGATCCTTCATCTAGTTAGATATCTGGTTCCATCTATGGTTTCTATAAGTTAGGATCAAACTCACTGAGTTCAATCTTTCTACAATTCCCACTTCCTCTCAAAACTTGATTTTCAAGTAAAGTGGCAAAACGAGCAACAAATATATTTCGTTGCTCATAATCTTAGAAATGATATCCTATAGAATTTTCAGGATATCTTACAGACATATATTTATACCTAATGGGTGCTAGTTTATCCTGCTACGCAACTGTAATACATGCAGGACAACCTCAAATCTTGAAATATATAAAAGTTAGATTTCTACCATATCGTATCTTATATGTATAGGGATATATGTCCTAGAGCTTCATGTAATTTGTAAAAGAAATTATTTGTTTGAAATAAAAATATGCATATTAATTTATCAAATGTTTGATTTAAATCACATATTGAAAAATATCTAGCTTGCCCTAAATTACTTATTTGCATTCAGGCTTAGTGTATAAATGTTATATACACGAGGATTTAAGTCTGAAGTTAGTAATCTAAAATAGTCTATAGAGAGAAAACAAGACAAGAACTTTATTTGTAGTTTATCTATAACTACGGTCCATTTTATAAATGTTTGGTGACCTTGATCTAGGATCATCCATGTGGTGACATGAGAATGGAAGCACCTTATATATTTGATCATATAGGACTAGACCCAGATAGAAATGTGAACATATATGCTATTTTTGATGATTTTACCAACACTAAAAGAGCCCCCAAAACAGCTCCAGAGATATCAATTTTTGCAACACTGAAAACTCTCACTACACACACCAAATGCTAACTATCTTTGTGCAATTTGGGGCCGCAGTTCAGGTATGAATATTTCCACTAAAATAGTCCAAAAACACTATTATTTCAGCCCATAATATTCCCAAAAAAAATTACACCAAAACCCAACATAAACCAAGCTACGAATGATGGTGATGATGCACAACAGTGAGTAGTTTTACCCTCACTGCCGAGAACATGGTAGAATAGAAGTAAAAGTTTTTGTTTTGAATCCCAATAGGTCTTCCTTGCTACGGCTA
Source organism: Zanthoxylum bungeanum (assembly GCA_019454045.1). Lineage (NCBI taxonomy): Eukaryota > Viridiplantae > Streptophyta > Magnoliopsida > Sapindales > Rutaceae > Zanthoxylum > Zanthoxylum bungeanum. The sequence continues at coordinate 41,902 of SKCR01023450.1, read as the reverse complement.
GTAACCAACAAAGAGCTGTGTAAGTTTCACTCACAAAAACAAATCTTTAAACACTTCAGATATTCAAATTATCATACAAAGTTTTTTTTTTCTTTTCTTCTTCAACACTTGAGAGAATCCAAAAGACTTAGGGAGGATAGGGTTAACCAAAAGTGATTAGGGTAAAGAAGAAAAACACATTTATCTTTTTTAAATCTCGGGTTTAGTTTTTAATCAAAACAAAACAAAATCCCTTACCCTTACCCTTTCAAAATTCGGTCATTAAGCCTTGCAACATCAGAAAGTTTAATTTTTTAAATGTCTTCATAAAGACATAATTAATTTCCAAAAATTAAAACTTGTAACTTCCATTTTAATAAAGATATGAATTTAAAATCCATTTGTTTCCAAAAATTAAATTAAATACAATATATAATTTAATAATTACAAGACTTAAAATATAAAATGATTAATGATTATCTCATAATCATTAACATTAAATGAATACTGTTGGAAAATCTAATCCATGTCCCAAGATCAAAAGCACAAGCAAAATATATATATAATAGAATGAACAATATTGAAGTATGGCGGAATCATACTCACAAAGATCGGAATGCGGATGCGTTGATGAAATAAAAACTTCCTCCTTAGTGCAGTGAGGGTTTCGGCCAAGATGAAAAGAGAAGCTCCAAGTAATGTTTGATCCTTCCAAGCTCTAAGATGAGTTTCCCATAACACCTTTGTATGATCCCTTGATGGTGCTAGCCAAAGTTGTGTATTAAAGTTCCAAACTTGTACACTTTCTTCTAGTCTTGCCACAAAACAAATGAAGAAAAGGGAGACCCAAAACTTGCTCACTGTTTCGGTAATTTGAGAGGGAGAGGAGATATGATTTTTTGTTACAAAAATCAATTTATATTTATGCCATAATATTTATTAAATAATAATAAACTTATGACACAAACCATGCAATGGCTTAGAGTGTCAAACACTCAATTTCCATGTAAAACCCTTGAGTGCATTGTACACTATCTCCATGCAATACATCAATAATTAAATAATGCAAATAATGACATGTGTCATGTGGGCCCCACACGTTTCCAAATGAAAGTGGGCCCACGTGCACTCACGCGTTCGGGTCCGATATTTCCGAAATACCGAACTTACGTTGCGACGTTAATTAAACCGAATTTAAATAAATAATTGCGCCTAGCGAAATTGTTATTTACGTCGCTAACGAATTAATTCTAAATTAACTCGTTTGCCCGAATTAAAATCTAATTTTAATTTCGCGTCGAAATCGAATTTCGATTATTATATCGAATATAATAATTTTACGATTAATTCTAAACTAATCGTTCTCTCTCTTTATTTAGTACTTTACCAAGATAAAGTCTCTCCGTAATTAATCCAAGATTAATCGAGTTCGAATCATACGTCATTGGTGAATCTTCAGGAAGCGACCCAAGAGATCTCCGGATATTTTGGCAGTAAATACGGTCGTCGGATAATCCGAACACGTACGTACCTCGTATTACGTTTACACCGATTCACAAGACAAGGTTGGCTTCTAGCAAAGCGCCATGCCTACCCAATTCTCCAGAAATATTCTTATAGGAATATAAGATCTATATCAAGCGTAGTATACCGTAGTATTGCGTACATCGATCCAGTATCGGATGATCACATGTTAGGCCTGGGGCTGGAGATGTGTCTGCCCCGTACGAAACATATATCGGACATCAAGCAACTAGTCTCTTTAAATCGGACAATCCTGACCTGGTCATATTGTCCCGACGGTTGCAACCTTTTATAGAGTACTAGTTCTGTGTCCTGCGTGATCATCATCTCCATATGTCTGAAGTGATACTTCCATCTCGACATCACATCCAGTACACTACGATTCTCGATAAACCCAGAAGAGGTGTACACAAAACCGGTTAAGGTCCCCAACCACCAAAACCAAAGTTTACCGATTGTCGCAAGTACTAGCGATGTAAGTCTCAGGTTAAGACCATATACACCTACCCTGATGCGGCCTCCCATAGACACGCAGACATACTACCAATGGGATTCCGCGGGGTCTATCCAGAGCGAAGCTGTTTTCCGTACCATCGGTAAAACACAACCTCATATCGCACTTGCATAAGTATCCAATACTTAAATATATGAGAACTATGCCGTTGTGCCCTCACAACGTGCACAAGCGCAACACTAGTCTATTCCACATTATCGATGTCCGATCTCGATAATACTCCGACTAGGGATATTTAATGATTAAACCTTTATGGATTGATACTGTCTCATATCATCTCAATCCGGTATTAATCATATGGACTTTCGCCATTTATATATCAAAGTAAATAATATTACAAAACGGCAAAAGGCAATTTCATTATCACATAGTTAATTTTGTACAATAATACAATATCATTTACAAATAGTGACGCTATGGGACATAATGTCTAACAATCTCCCACTTGGCCTATAGCCAGTCACTCAAGCATCTAATACCCGAACTATATATGTGTCATTCAAAAACTTGCTGAAGAACAGCCTTCGTCAGCGGATCTGCAATGTTGTCATCTGATGTGACCTTCTCGACCTTTACATCGCCACGATGTATAATCTCCCGAATCAGATGGTAACGTCGAAGAACATGCTTGGACCGTTGATGAGACCTTGGTTCCTTAGCCTGCGCTATAGCCCCGTTATTGTCACAATACAATGGAACGGGCTCAGCTGCTAATGGAACTACTCCTAATCCGATTAGGAACTTTCGGATCCAAACTGCCTCCTTTGCTGCTTCAGATGCAGCGATGTACTCCGCTTCTGTTGTTGAATCGGCAACAGTATCTTGCTTGGAAGATTTCCAGCTCACTGCTCCGTTATTCAAACAAAAAATGTACCCGGATTGCGACTTGTAGTCATCCTTGTCAGTTTGGAAACTTGCATCGGTATACCCAGATACCGCAAGTTCTCCACCTCCATAAATTAAGAAAGCATCCTTAGTTCGTTTAAGATACTTAAGGATATTCTTAACTGCTATCCAGTGACCTTCACCTGGATCGGCCTGATAGCGACTGCACATGCTCAAAGCACATGAGACATCAGGTCGTGTACATATCATGGCATACATGATCGATCCGACTGCCGAGGCGAACGGTATCCGACTCATGTTATCTCTCTCTTCCTGAGTCTTAGGACACATGTCCTTAGACAGAGAGGTACCACGTACCATTGGAACCAATCCCCTCTTGGATTGTTCCATGTTGAATCGCTTCAACACTTTATCAATGTATGTACTCTGGGAGCGTCCAAGCAGCTTTCTAGATCTATCCCGGTAGATCTTTATTCCAAGAATAAAGGCTGCTTCTCCCAGATCTTTCATGGAGAATTTTAATGAAAGCCAAGCTTTCACTGACGTTAGCATGGGAATGTCATTGTCTATAAGCAATACGTCGTCGACATAAAGGACAATAAAATTAAGTGCTCTCCCACTAACCTTCTTGTATACACAATGGTCATCTTCATTTTGCACGAAATCATATTCTTTTATGATCTCATCAAAACGCTGATTCCATGACCGTGATGCTTGCTTCAATCCATAAATGGATCGATTTAACTTACAAACCTTGTTTGCAAGTCTAGGTACGATAAAACCGTCAGGCTGTTGCATATAAACATCCTCCAAAAGGTTTCCGTTAAGGAAAGCGGTTTTAACGTCCATCTGCCATATCTCGTAATCGAAATATGCAGCTATTGCAAGCATTATCCGAATGGATTTAATCATGGCAACGGGTGAGAAAGTTTCGTCATAATCAACACCATATTGTTGACGATACCCCTTTGCTACAAGCCTAGCTTTGTATGTTTGCATGTTGCCATCCATGTCGGTCTTCTTCTTGAAGATCCATCTGCATCCAATAGGCTTTACGCCTTCTGGCGCATCAACCAGTGTCCAAACTTGGTTGGCATACATGGAATCCATCTCGGACTTCATGGCATCTTGCCATAAAGCGGAATCAATATCCTGTATTGCTTCCTCATACGTAGTCGGTTCATTATCCTCAATAAGATTAATATCTACATGAGGCGAGATCAGGTACCCATACCTCTCAGGTATTGTCCTGACTCTCTCCGACCTACGCGGTCCTTGTGTATATGAAGATTGTGGTACAGACTCATCCCGGATGGTCTGTTCATGTTCCGTCATTGATTCATTGCCAGGAACAGTATCACTACGATTTTCATCGAGTTCTACTTTCCTCCCACTTACCACTGCATCTAGAAATTCCTTCTCAAGGAAAAATGCATGCAGAGCAACAAATACTTTGTTCTCTTGTGGGTGATAGAAGTAATATCCTTTGGTTTCCCTAGGATATCCCACGAAAAGGCATTTATCTGATTTGGGTTCTAGTTTGGTTCCTTCCAAACGTTTAACATATGCCCAGCATCCCCAAATCTTCAGGAAAGAGAAACCCGGTTTCCTTCCTGTCCATAACTCGTATGGAGTCTGTTCAACAGACTTTGACGGACCTTATTCAAAATAAGTACTGCACTGTATAAAGCGTATCCCCAGAAGGATATTGGTAGCTCAGTGCGACTCATCATCGACCTTACCATGTCTAACAAGGTACAGTTTCTCCGTTCAGACACACCGTTCTATTGCGGTGTTCCAGGAGGAGTCCACTGTGAAAGAATACCATATTCTTTCAAGTAATCTTGAAACTCATAACTTAAGTATTCCCCACCACGGTCTGACCGCAATGTCTTAATAGTCTTGCCTGTTTGTTTTTCTACTTCGTGTCGAAACTCTTTGAATTTCTCAAAAGTTTCCGACTTGTGTCTCATTAGATACACATAACCATAACGAGATGCATCATCCGTAAAGGTTACGAAGTAAAGATATCCACCTCTAGCCTGGCTAGACATGGGCCCACAAACGTCACTATGAACGAGGGCTAACAGTTCTGTGGCACGTTCACCTTTACCGCTAAAAGGTGATTTAGGCATTTTGCCTAAAAGACAAGATTCGCAGACATCATATGAATTAGGATCAAATCCGTCCAAGTACCCATTCTTTGAAAGTGTGGATATGCGAGTCTTGTTGATGTGTCCTAGACGACAATGCCACATGTAAGCTTCATCTTTTAGATTACTCATTTTGAGCCTTTTGTTTGTCATTTTACGTTTAGGAGATTCATTTATATTCAAAATATAAAGACCATTATTTGCAACGGCAGTGCATATTTCTGCATCATTTTTATATAAATAACACCCAGTGTTTCTAAATACAAAAGTGTACCCATGCTGGGTTAACAAAGATACAGATATAATATTCCTAGTTAAACTAGGTATATAATAACAGTTCAAAATTTTAAGTACATGCCCCGAGGGCAGTTCTAAAACAAAAGTCCCTACAGCCAAAACAGCAACAGATGTTCCGTTTCCGACTCGTAGGTCAACCTCCCCTGAAGCCAGCATCCTGCTATTCTGCAGATCCTGCAAATCAGTACAAATATGAGCAGCACAACCAGAATCAAAAATCCAATTTTTAAGACTTGAAGTAGTCATATTTATTTCAATAACAAACATACCAGAGGCTGGCGCCTTGCCTGCCTTGATATCCTCCCTCTGTCCTTTGCCCACTCGGCAGTCATGTTTCCAGTGACCCTTTTTGCCGCATTTGAGGCAGACATCTTGAGATTTGTCCCTTGGCTTCCCAGAAGCCTTTGTCAACTTGCCTTTACCCTTGTTTTTATATTTCCTCTTCTTCACCCCTCCAGTTGCCTTGGGCCCAGCCCTTGGCCCCTGAGAGGTCGATGCATAGTGCGCCTCGCGCTTGCCCCTTTTAGGATTTCTTTTTCAGACTCCTTCAGCATGGATAACAGCTCTCCAAGAGTGTCATCGGTATCCATCAACTTATAGTTGATTATGATTTGTTTCCAAGTATCGGGAAGTGATTGTAAGATCAAATCTACAGTCAGCTCAGCCTCCAAGACTATTCCCATATTGGCCAACTCATCAATATCGGCAATCATTTGAGCCCCGTGGACCTCAACTGATGTGCCTTCAGTCATTCGGGGCGGAAGAGTTTCTTCACTAACTCATACCTCTCCATCCGCTTGTTGGTGCGGTGGAGATCTTGCAGTCTAGCCATCATGTTATAAGGATCCAAGTCCCTATTCTGGCGACGAAAGTGTTGAGTCATTGAAGCTAACATAACAGCCTGAGCTGTGTCACAATCCTCGCTGTGAGTTTTCCATAACTCCAGCTCAAGCGGATCAGTGGGTCTAGGCGGGAGAGGTGTCTGTATAGTGTACAGTAGCCTCTCAGCCCCAAGGACTATCCTCAGGTTCATTTCCCAGTCAGAAGTTTGTGCCCTTAAAGACATTATCACCCATGATGATGTCACGGACATTGCCTTTGCTGCCATCTCAACTACGATAGTCCAACTATCTAGTTAATGATAAAATGGGTACAGTCAAACTGTTACAAAAAAATTAACAATGTATTAGTCCAACTAATTATTAAAATATTGACGAAATAATTTTGAAAGACGCGTAAGGCAAAGTATCTGAATGAAATTGCAAATTCACATACTAGCCTCCCACTATTTTCATCAAGTCTCTAACCCTCCGTTGAGAACTCGGGAAATCCTATTTCCTAGTGGGCTAGGATCCCGTTAAATAACACACAACCTTGACTTTGGCCAACAAGCTGTATGCTACTTAACTAGGTAGATCTCTCAGATCAATTGGATCCAATCCAATTCCTAGATCCGGTCAGGTGGACATCCAAGTCCTAAACATATGTACAATACTTATGTCAATGTATCTAATACATTTTCCTAACCTTATCCTCCGAATCATCTAGGCCTTGGCTTTGGCACAACAAACCTAATGATTCCAGTTAAGCGGGACCCATTGACAAGGAAAGTTTCGTAATCAATGTCTTTGGACAAGAAGTGATCTTGACTTTGGCCAACAAATCACAACTTGGACTAGACACCGATATGGAACAAAACTCTCATGATTCAAGTACATCCTAATTGACAAGGTCTTGACTTTGGCCAACAAACCAATGCCAATTGGATCTTGAACAAGAATCATTCAATGGAAGGATAATCGCTTAATATAGATTGAGGGATTTTTGCGTAATTGGCAACCAATTTATTATCTTTGTTAGGTCTCATCAACATACACCCTTAAGCATGCTTCTAAAACATCATAAAGCGCGTAAAGTAAATTAATAGTGATATGCGGATGGATATATAAACAACTTGTTCCTAGAACAAATCACTCTCTTTCCTCTCCCCGCTAGCACTATTCTACTACTACCCAATTACATAATACAATAAGAGAAACCTCATTTACATTGAGGGGAATTAGGTGAGAAGAGAATACAAAGAGATAAAGAGATAAGGCTGGACACGCAGGTCCAATTTATAAATTCCAAATTTACAATAATTCAAAAATTACCCTTTCCCTTCTAATATCCATCCGATATACACTATTCATACAACACATCCACATTCATTCATTCAAGGCATGTTATACAACCAATCAAATCCAATTAATTAGTCTGTAATTAGGTGACAATACAATGTTCAAACAATTGTTTGCATTTGCGCGAGTCCAACTCGTTTTGAGAATAAATACTTATGGTATGAATTCACGATTTATATCGAACTACTCGTTAAATCCAATTTAAGTCGTATTCAATACTAATCCTTTTATTTAATTCTAAATTAAATATTTACACTTTTATTGTGCTTTTATAACTTAGATTCCAAATCTAGTACTATTGGGTCTCAAAGCCCAACTAACATCTAATGTCCGTTTAATTAAAGTCCGATGGGCTTTCTATTGATTTCATAAGGCTTGGGCCTTGGTCAATGTGGGTCAAACCCAATTTCCAAGCCCAATAAGGAATCACCCTCATTTGCCATAAAAATCAATATCAAGCCCATAAGGCCCAATTAAACATAAAAGCCCATTTATTACATTTGGACTTAAATGGTGTGATTTAGGCCCATTTTGGATCCAATCCAAATGGTCCAAATCTACTTGGCCCAACCAAGCCCATTTATGTCCAAATATAATAGTTTTAGGCCCAATTCCAATTTAAGCCCAATTAACCAAATTTTAAAATCCAAATTTTATAACTTAATTAATTAAAGTGTATTTTCATGATTAATCCTTTAAATCAATATTCCCAAAATATCAAATTAATCCATTAATCATATTTTTATCTTAAATATATGTCCAACATTATTTAATCAAAAAATCAAGTCCCTAATACTCCATCAAGCATTCGGCCAAGGTGATTAAAATGGTTCCGATTTCGTTTTCAATCCAATCGAGTTACAAATCATCATTCCATATTATTTCAAGTCATCTAATGTCTTAAAATTAAAAAATCATCTAGTCCACATGCTTGCATGTATTCGGCCAAGCCTCATTTGGGTTGGAAAAATTAATCCAATTTATTTTCCAAGAAATTGATGATGTATAATCTATATAACATACATCTAAGCATATTTAATCAAGCAAACTCATCAAATCATGCTTCAAACAATTTTCCCCAAATAACATCCTAATATATTTGCATGCTCTTTAAGCTCTGATACCATTGTTGGAAAATCTAATCCATGTCCCAAGATCAAAAGCACAAGCAAAATATATATATAATAGAATGAACAATATTGAAGTATGGCGGAATCATACTCACAAAGATCGGAATGCGGATGCGTTGATGAAACAAAAACTTCCTCCTTAGTGCAGTGAGGGTTTCGGCCAAGATGAAAATAGAAGCTCCAAGCAATGTTTGATCCTTCCAAGCTCTAAGATGAGTTTCCCATAACACCTTTGTATGATCCCTTGATGGTGCTAGCCAAAGTTGTGTATTAAAGTTCCAAACTTGTACACTTTTTCTAGTCTTGCCACAAAACAAATGAAGAAAATGGAGACCCAAAACTTGCTCACTGTTTCGGTAATTTGAGAGGGAGAGGAGATATGATTTTTTGTTACAAAAATCAATTTAATTTATGCCATAATATTTATAAATAATAATAAACTTATGACACAAACCATGCAATGGCTTAGAGTGTCAAACACTCAATTTCCATGCAAAACCCTTGAGTGCATTGTACACTATCTCCATGCAATACATCAATAATTAAATAATGCAAATAATGACATGTGTCATGTGGGCCCCACACGTTTCCAAATGAAAGTGGGCCCACGTGCACTCACGCGTTCGGGTCCGATATTTCTGAAATACCGAACTTACGTCGCGACGTTAATTAAACCGAATTTAAATAAATAATTACGCCTAGCGAAATTGTTATTTACGTCGCTAACGAATTAATTCTAAATTAACTCGTTTGCCCGAATTAAAATCTAATTTTAATTTCGCGTCGAAATCGAATTTCGATTATTATATCGAATATAATAATTTTACGATTAATTCTAAACTAATCGTTCTCTCTCTTTATTTAGTACTTTACCCAAGATAAAGTCTCTCCGTAATTAATCCAAGATTAATCGAGTTCGAATCATACGTCATTGGTGAATCTTCAGGAAGCGACCCAAGAGATCTTCGGATATTTTGGCAGTAAATACGGTCGTCGGGAATCCGAACACGTACGTACCTCGTATTACGTTTCACCGATTCACAAGACAAGGTTGGCTTCTAGCAAAGCGCCATGCCTACCCAATTCTCCAGAAATATTCTTATAGGAATATAAGATCTATATCAAGCGTAGTATACCGTAGTATTGCGTACATCGATCCAGTATCGGACGATCACATGTTAGGCCTGGGGCTGGAGATGTGTCTGCCCCGTACGAAACATATATCGGACATCAAGCAACTAGTCTCTTTAAATCGGACAATCCTGACCTGGTCATATTGTCCCGACGGTTGCAACCTTTTATAGAGTACTAGTTCTGTGTCCTGCGTGATCATCATCTCCATATGTCTGAAGTGATACTTCCATCTCGACATCACATCCAGTACACTACGATTCTCGATAAACCCAGAAGAGGTGTACACAGAACCGGTTAAGGTCCCCAACCACAAAACCAAAGTTTACCGATTGTCGCAAGTACTAGCGATGTAAGTCTCAAGTTAAGACCATATACACCTACCCTGATGCGGCCTCCCATAGACACGCAGACATACTACCAATGGGATTCCGCGGGGTCTATCCAGAGCGAAGCTGTTTTCCGTACCATCGGTAAAACACAACCTCCTATCGCACTTGCATAAGTATCCAATACTTAAATATATGAGAACTATGCCGTTGTGCCCTCACAACGTGCACAAGCGCAACACTAGTCTATTCCGCATTATCGATGTCCGATCTCGATAATACTCCGACTAGGGATATTTAATGATTAAACCTTTATGGATTGATACTGTCTCATATCATCTCAATCCGGTATTAATCATCATGGACTTTCGCCATTTATATATCAAAGTAAATAATATTACAAAATGGAAAAAGGCAATTTCATTATCACATAGTTAATTCTGTACAATAATACAATATCATTTACAAATAGTGACGCTATGGGACATAATGTCTAACAAATACCTTATATAAAAAATAATATAAGTTCCATGTGTGATAAATATATTATTAATCATAATAATAATCATAATATATGTGAGTTTATAATTGGACTATCCAATTATAATTAATTTCTTACGATATATCGAGTTAGAACATGGACTCAATGTACATACAGTTTCGAGCTCCTGTAATCTCAAAATATTAATTAAACTCTTTAGGTTATTCCACTAAAAATCTAAAAATGGACTCTATGCCGTAGATAAATTATGTAAGTTGAAATACATTGGTGTCCATCGATATAGACATTACATACAAATTGACCCTTTACAAGTATCTCATAATTAAAGTCAGGTCAAATTGTCTGTTATTCCTCTCTAATTATTTTTTACCTTAAGTACCGTTGATTCTCTAATAAATGATTTATCATAACTATTATGAATATTTATCTTTCTATTCATAATAGAAAGACTTGAGCACTCTAATCGTTCAAGTAACGAATCAACCCTTAAGGAAGATACTCTCATACTTCTCGCCAGAATTAGTGAACTCCATATCTATGTAAAAAATCATCAGCTACACACCAAATCATGTCCCCAAAGTACGTAGCTACTATTCGCGATTTCTACATCAACCTCACCTTTGTAAATCAAAAGACATAGCCTGCCATGTAGGAGTTCGTGGTACACTCACTATTCAGATTAAACCATATATGACCATCTAGTATATAGAAATGAATTTCTTTAATATCCATTAAATAAGGAGCCGGCTATGTATGAGGAAGCGATACAGGATATCGATTCCACTTTATAGCAAGAGGCCATGAAATTCGAAATGGATTCCATGTACACCAACCAAGTTTGGACATTGGTTATGCACCAGAAGGCGTAAAGCCTATTGGTTGCAAATGGGTCTTCAAGAAGAAGACTGACATGGATGGCAACGTACAAACGTATAAAGCTAGGCTTGTAGAAGGAGGTATCGTGAACGACATGGTGTCGATTACGACTAAACTTTTTCACATGTTGCCATGATTAAATCTATTAGGATAATGCTTGATATTGCTGCATATTTCGATTACGAGATATGGCAGTTGGATATCAAAATCACTTTCCTTAGCGGAAACCTTTTGGAGGATGTTTATATGCAACAGCCTGACAGTTTTATCGTAGCAAGACTTGAAAACAAGGTTTGTAAGTTAAATCGATCCATTTATGGATTGAAGCAAGCATCGCGTTCTTGGAACCAACGTTTTGATAAGATCATAAAGGAATATAATTTCCTTCAAAACGAGGATGATCCTTGTGTATATATGAAGGTTAGTAGGAGCGCACTGACATTCATTATCCTTTACGTTGATGATGTATTACTTATTGACAATGAAATTCCCATGTTAACGTCGGTGAAAGCTTGGCTTTCATTAAAATTTTCCATGAAGATATGGGAGAAGCAGTCTTTATTCTATGAATAAAGATCTACCGAGATAGATCTAGAAAGCTTCTTGGACTTTCCAGAGCACATACATTGATAAATTGTTGAAGAGATTCAACATAGATCAGTCCAAGAGGGGACTGTTGCAAGTGTCACATGACGACACTATATCTAAGGACATGTGTCCTAAAACTCAATATATGAGAGACAACATGAGTCAGATACCGTTCGCCTCGATAGTCTGATCGATCATGTATGCCATGATATGTACACGACCTGATGTCTCGTATGCTTTAAGCATGTGTAGTCGCTATCAGGCTGATCCAGGTGAAGGTCACTGGATGGTGGTTAAGAATATCCTTAAGTATCTTAGATGAACTAATGACACTTTCTTAATCAATAGAGATGGAGAACTTGAGGTAACTGGGTATACCGATGCAAGTTTACAAACCGATAAAGATGACTATAAGTCACAATCTGGGTACATATTTTGTTTGAACAACAGAGTACTAAGCTGGAAATCTTCCAAGCAAGAGACTGTTGCTGATTCAACAATAGAAGTGCAGTATATTGCTGGAGCTGAAGCAGTGAAAGAGGCAGTTTGGATCCAAAAATTCCTAATTAGATTATGAGTAGTTTCGTTAGCAGCTGAGTCCGTTCCATTGTATTGTGACAATAACGGGGCTATAGCGCAGGCGAAAAAAAACCGCGGTCTCATCAATGATCCAAGCATGTTCTTGATGTTTCCATCTGATTTGTGAGATCATACATCGTGGCGATGTGAAGATCGAGAAGGTCGCATAAGAGGACAACATGGCAGATCTGCTGACGAAAGTTATTCCTCAGCAAATGTTTTAGCGACATATACATAGTTCAGTTGTTAGATGCTTGAGTGAGTGGCTATAGGCTAAGGGGAGATTGTTGGACAATTAAGACCCATAGTGTCACTATTTGTAAATGACATTAAGGTTTTTGTACAAATTAACAATACGACAATGGAAATTGCATTTTATCATTTTGTAATTTGATTACTTTAATATATAAATGGTAAAAGTCTTTATGATTAGTTTCGGATTACAAGATATGAGACAGTATCAATCCATAACAATTTAATCATTAAATATCCCTAGTCGTAGTATTATCGAGACTAGATATCGATAATGTGGAATAGACTAGTATTGCACTTGTGCGAGCATAACAACATAGTTCTCATATATTTAAGTATTGGATACTTATGCAAGTGTGATAGGAGGTTGTGTTTACTGATGGTACGGAAACAGCTTCGCTCTGGATAGACCCCTCAGAATCCCATTGGTAGTATGACTATGTGTCTATGGGAATCCGCATCAGGGTATGTGTATTTGGTCTTAACCTGAGACTTACATTGCTAGTACTTGCGATAATCAATACGCTTTTATTTTGGTCGTCCAGGACTTTTATAGGTTATGTGTACGCCTTTGAGAATCGTAGTGTATTGGATGTGATGTCAAGACGGAAGTATCACTTCAGTCATATAGAGATGATGATCACACAGGGATATAGAACTGGTGGTTTAATATGTTGCAACCATCGAGATAATATGACAAGGTAATGATTACCCGATTAAAGAGACTAGTTGCTTGTGATCCGATATATGTTTCGTACGAGACAGACACTATTCAAGCCCCATGCCTTGCATGTGACATCCGATACTGGATCGTAATACACAATCCTACGTATACTACGTATACTACGCCTGACATAGATTATATATTCCTTTAAGAATATTTCTGGAGAATTGGGTAGGCACGATGCTTTGCTAGAAGCCAACCATGTCTCGTAAATCGGTAAAAACATAGTACGAGGTATGTATGTGTTTGGATAGTCCGACGACCGGATTTACTGCCAACATATCCATGGATCTCATGGGTCTCTTCCTGAAGATTCACCGATGATGTATGATTCAAACATAATTAATTTGGGATTAACTACGGAGAGATTTTATTTAGGATAAAATACTATTAGAAGAGAGAGAACAATTAATTTGGAATTAATCAATAAAATATTATATTCGATATATTAAAAGAAATTAGATTTCGATGCGGAATTAAAATTTGATTATAATTCGGGCAAACTAATTAATTTAGAATTAATTCGGAGCGATGTGAATAGTAATTTTGCTAGGAATAATTATTTAATTAAATTTGATTTAATTACGTCGCAATGAAAAATTCTTTAATTCAGAATTAGCGAACTCGAGCCCGGGACATGTTGTGGGCCCACTCGAATTTTGAATCAAGTAGGGCCCACATGTCACATCACTAGTCATTCATTCACCTTTTTGGTGATGGAAGTTAGAGAACGAAATGAAGGTTGTTTGTTATTCACCCAAAGTGAAAAGGTGATAGACAATATACCAACTTTGGTATATCTTTTATTTTTTGATTTTTCAACTCATAACAAGTCAACACACTTTATCTCATTCTCTCTCCCTCTCACGGTTTTTGAACCAAAATTACTCTCTCCCAATTTTTCTTCTTTGGCCGGACAAGGAGGAAGAACAAGAAGATTTTGTTGCAAAATTTTCTAGTTGCTAGCACATTCAAAGAATCATATAAGGTGATAGGGAAACCAATCATAGAGCTTGAAATCCATTTCAAAGCATGGAGCTTGTTCATCTACTTTAAAGAGGAAGCTTGGAGACTTCTCAAAGACAAAAGTTTTTGTGATCAACACCTCCAAAATCCAATCAAAGTGAGTATTATTCCGTAAATTCTTTTTTGAGTATTCACATGTTTCATTGCTTAAATTGATCTTGGGACACTTTATAAACCCAACAAAGAGAAAATGTTAAAATTAGGAATATGTTTTCATTAATGTTTCATAATAACACGGGCTTTTAATATTATGAAGTTGCTCCCACTCAATTGTTATAAAATTTTAAGCAAATCACATCAACCCCAAAATGATGGATTTCTTGTGGGAAAAGATCCCATTATCATCATTGCATAACTCTGACTAGGGCTGGTCGTATAAAATATGATAATTAGGTAGGTTCCCAACCAATTTATGATATAAATCACAATTCCTTGATCATTGGATTGGGCAATCAAACATGCCATAGCTTATGCTAGTCCTTGTGGACACCCAATCTTTGCCACTAAGTTATAAGACCACACCTAAAGGTCGCTGCGTCTTATGATTTAGAAAATTCAAACCATTGTAAATAGTATGATTTATGGACAAATTGGTATTGGTCAGTATGGTAAAACCTAGTCCGGCCAATACGGTTTAAGCCATTTGGGTCTATACTTTTCAATGGGAGGTAAATTTTAGACTTAAATTATTATTGAGGATTTTAGCAAGTTTAAGTGAATAACTGTCAAATGTATTCCTCCATTCAAAATTCCCCATAGAGAGGGTGGAGCGAACTCTCTTAAATACCCTTACCTCTTAGGCTTTTATTGCCTTGGTGATAGGAATAAACAATAGATCCTCCAAATTAGTGCAACACTTTAAATATGCTTTATGGTAAGCTTTGAGTAAATAATTATCTAGATGTCTTCACAACTTTTCCTTTTGGCTATAAAAAGGTAGTGAGTGAAGGAAGACACCAAATCATTATCTAACTCTAGTAATACCTTTGGTTAAATTAACTTTAGTCTGTAAAGTTTTATTAACCTTTGGTCCCAACCCACCTGTATCTTTTATAATGTCTTTTATTATAAATAAGTGATTTATATTTATTAGCCTTAAATGTAATAAATATCTAAGTTCATCACGGAATAATTACTTAGCTAAAGGATAAGCAAGACGGTCACTATTTCTTAGAAAGTCTCTAGATGCTTGCACCCTAAAATAATCATGCCAATTCTAATCATACATAGAATCATCAAGCATATGAGTTTTAATATGTTGGAATTATTTTAGGCATTAAATAACTTTGATTAATATTTAATTATGATATTGCATTTTATGTTATTCAAATAAATTTACTATTCACATTTTTCTGCAGACAAAAGAACTTTAAATGCAATTTCATAATTCAAATCTTAACCAAATCATGCAAAACCTGTGCCTAAAATTAAGTTCAGGGTGTTAGCTTTCCAACGAGCTTTTAAACACCCAATATTGAGTTCAAATTAGTGAGAACTAATAATAAAAAAACGGCGCGTTGATACCACTTTTAGTAAGCAGCCGCAAGTGCACAGCGGAAAATTAAAATGATTATGTCGTTTTCCCTTTGCTCAAGACCCGTTTGTTTTGATTATTCTACAAGCCTAGGCATGTTACTATATATTCTAAGCATAAAACTCATAAAACATGCAAATAACATAAACCTAAACATGCTAACTATCATAATAACTCTAATTAAAATAGAAAAAGACTTACTTTAACCGAAGACTCCTCTAGTGCTCCCTCCTACCTACAAGCTTTTCTCGAACTCAGCAAGCTCTTCCACGTTCCAAAGAGTCAGCCAAGTGTGTGGCCTCCAAAGATGCACAAACCAAAGCCAAAACTCAACGGCAAGACTACGCCTTCAGTGAACTTATTTTGCCCTTGGTGCTAGCCTAGGCAAATACCTCAAAATTTTTAACTGGATGTTCCTCTAGTCAATTAGACTTAAGGATCCTCAAAATCAGTGTCTTACTCTTAAACTTTATAGTTGCTCACTTATATAAACCCAATATATGAAAGGTTTGGTGCAAAAATTTGTGAAGAATTTTTTGGGTTTATATAGTGCTCCAAAGACAACAAAATTAATTAAAAATCCGATCTGGGATAAAAGCTAATTTAATCTTAGCCACTGGATCTTAATTTAATGGTTTAATGAGATTATAAAACCGTAATAAGGAGATAAAAGGTTGGACACGCAGGTCCAATTTAATAAATTCTAAATTTATTACAATTTCCAAAATTGCCCTCACCCTTCTAATATACATCTGATATACATTATTCATACAATACATTCATGTATTCATAAAAATCATGTTATTCAATCAATCTAATCCAATTAATTAATCTTTGAATTAATGATCATCCAATGTTCAAACAACGATTTGATTTGCGTGAGTCAAACTCGTTTAAGAATAAATACTCAAAGTAGGTATTCTTTAATTATATTGAACTAAAAATTTAAATCCAATTTATTTGTATTCAATAATAATTCCAAATTCAATTCCAAATTAAATATTTACACTTACTTATAAGCCTTAAAGGCTTGGATTCCAAATCCAATCTTAATGGGTCTCAAAGGCCCAATAACATCCAATGTCATTTTAATTAAAGTCCAATGGGCTTTTAATTGATTCTTAAGGCATGTGCTTTGGCCATAATGGATCAAACCCAAAATGACAAAGCCCAATAGGAATTACCCTATTGCGAATTTTATAGATGGTGGGAGACTAGTGGTTGATTTGTTTTATGAAACAAATTAACCAAAGTATAAAAGAAAAATTATGATTTTATTTTTCAGATCTAGTCTTTGGAAAACCCTAGCCTCCATCTCTTCTTCAAGCTCTCAAGAGTTGAGAAACATTATTGAAGAACCTGAACTTATTTCGGTGTGTGATCTTAATCTCTAAACCGTTTAGAGATTAATTTGTGAGCGTAGTCCACACTACCCTCCGTTTGTAATGAGACATAGCTCGGAAGACCTTGTGACATTGGAAAACCCTTCTTCGCTTCATCTACAATTCACGGCAGTGGGCAAAATAAAACCCCATTTCCGCACGCACAAAGCCAATTTTGGGGCTCAGTTTTGTTTGATTTTAATTCGGGTTTTTGGGAAACACTTTGGGGTAATTTTAGGGCTGTGTTAGGATTGATTTTAACTAAAAAATCAGATCTGAAATCACCTAGCAGTTCACGTAAAAACTGAACTGATTTGGGTGCTGTTCACACGTGTAACGGTGCAAAACAGTCCGCTATTTCACTGCAGTTCAAGGGACTGTTCGGGGACAGTGTTGGGGACATTTCAGGGCTGAAATCTTGTCCAAAAAAGAAGCAAAATTTCAGTACACCCACTGGTGTCATTTGGCCAAAGCAAGGGAGAGCATAAAAATTTTTCAAGTTCGATTCGTGGGCCAAATCGCTTCCGCTGCGCGAGGGAAAGCGTTCCCTACAATCTTCGGATTCTCTCCGACCTACGCGGTTCTTGTGTATTCGAAGATTATTAGTACAGGTTCATCCTTGATGAACTATTTATGTTCCATTAAAGAATCGGTGCCTGGAACAGTATTACTCTGATTTTTATCGAGTTTTACTTTCCTCCCACTTACCACTGCATTTAGGTATTACTCTTAGGAAAACCGCATGGAGAGCAACAATTAAATTGTTCTCTTATGAGTTGTTTAAGTACTATACTTTGGTTTCCTTAGGACAACCTACAATTAGGCACTAATCCGATTTGGGTTCTAGATTTGTATCATCCAAACATATGCCCAACATCCCAAATCTTCAGGAGTGAGAAAACCCAGTTTCTTTCCTGTTCATATCTAATATGAAATCTGTCAAATAGATTTTCATGAAACCTTATTCAAAATAAGTATTGCATTGTTAAACACTTTTCCTTTGAAGCAAAATGGTAGCTCAGAGCGACTCACGATTAACCTTATCATGTCCAACAAAATTCGGTTTCTCCGTTCGGACACACCGGCAAACTGACGTGTTCCAGTAGGAGTCCTCATTGAAAGAATACTATACCCTTTCAAGTAATTTGAGAAACTTATTGCTTAAGTATTTTCATCATGGTCTAACCGTGATGGTATAAATACTTTAGCCGATCTATTTGTCTTTTTCGTGTCAAAACACTAAAAGTTTCCGATTTGGGTTTCAAAAGAAACACATAACCATAACGCGATGCCACATACGTAAAGGTCACGAAATATTCATATCCACCTCTAGCCTAGCTAGATATGGGCCCATTTACGTCACTATGAACAAGGGCTAATAGATCGATGGCACTTATACTTTTACTAAATAAATAGTGTTTTAGGTACTTTACCTAATAAACTAGATTCGTAGACATCATTTGAATAGAATCAAATCCATCCTAGTACCCACTCTTCAAAAGTGCGGATATACGAGTCTTTTTTAATTGTGTCCCAGACTACAATGCCACAATTAAGTTTCTTCTTTTCAAATCAGTTTAAGCTATTAGTTTGTCATGTCATATGTTTGAGATTTATTTATATTCAAAATATAAATTATGTTATTCACATCTAATGTGTTTATCTCAATATCATATTTATAAAATAAAACACTTTAGTGTTCTAGAATATAAAGGTATACTCTCAACGAGTTATAATCGATATAGAGATAATGTTTCTAGTCAAACTAGTTACATTTTAACATTCTTCTAATTTAAGTACACACCCAAAGTGTAGTTCCTAAACTTAGGTATCTACGGTTAAAACAACGACTTTCGTCCCGTTTCCAATTCGCATTTTAATCTCATCTAAAGTCTGTATCCTGCTCATAGCAGATTCTGCACATCAATGCATATTTATGTATCACACTTAGTATTTAAAATCCAATTTTAATATTAGTAGTGAACATATTTATGTCAAATATATTTGAAGTCAGAGCCTTACTCCTCTTCAATTCCTTAATGTCTGCTTTGTCCATACGGAAGTCACGCTTCAGTGATCCCATTTGCCACAGTTTAAGCAGACATCTTGGTATATGTCTTTTGTCTTCCTAGAAGACAGTAATGATTTTGCCTTTGCCCTTTTCTATATCCTAGAAGCCTTTGGCCAAGCCTTGGGTTTCTAGAATTTCAAAGTAAGGTGCGCCTTGTGCTACTTGCCTTATTGCAAACTTTGGCTTTATCTCTTTGAGAATGGCCATTAACTCTCCAAGAGTTATAATTGCAATTTAATATTTCTAAGATCTAAGAATATTTCTATGAAGATCCTTCAATTTCTTCATCATACTTTAAGGATCTAATCCTTAGTTATGATTAGGAAATTAAGGAGTCCTATTGACAAGTATAATGGATTAAGCACTAAAGTTATCATCACATGAATCTTCAAAAGATCATGCTCTACTATTTGCTTAACTCCAGGCTTAGTCCTAATATGTTATTTTTTAAAATAAAGTAACTTATTAGTTTACAGGACCATCCTGGAATTTTATTCCCAATTTGAAAAATTAAAGTCGTTTAAACACATTTTCCTTAGGATTATGTTTTAAACATTAATATTTCAATTTAATCTTGATTCTAATAGTCCAACTATTTAATCAACGATTTCAGGTACAATCTAATGTAAAGATTACTATAGTCTATCTATATAAATAATTACAATTTTATTGGTTAAAATCAAATATATATTGATTACTATAATCCAATTATATAATTAACTATAAATGAAGGGGTTTGAATATAGTCCAACTGTTTCATTTAAAACAAGAATTGAATATTGGTCCAACTAATATATTTATTAATAAATAATGATGAAAATTGAAATGAGCGGGTATTGGCAAGTATCTAAACGAAATTGCAAATCTAATACTTGCCTCCCACTATTTTTCGGTGAGCCTCTAACCCTCTATCGAGTACTCGGGAAACCGTTTTTTCTAGTGGGTAGGATCCCGTTAAATGTCACATAATCTTGACTTTGGCCAACAAATTGTATGATATTTAACTTGGTAGATCTCTAAGATCAATTGGATCCCATCCAATTCCTAGATCCAGTAGGTGGACATCCAAGTCCGAAACATATATCTTATATATGCCAATATATCAAATATATTGCCTAACCTTTTTCCTTTGAATAAACTAAGCCTTGGCTTTGGCACAACAAGCTGAATGATTCCAGTTAAGCGGGACCTATTGACATGGAAAGCTTCGTAATCAATGTCGATGGACAATAAGTGATCTTGACTTTGGCCAACAAATCACGACTTGGACAAGACACTTATATGGAACAAAACTCTCATGATTCAAACACATCCTCAATTGACAAAGGTCTTGACTTTGGCCAACAAACCAATGCCATCTTTGGATCTTCAGTAAGAATCACTCAACGAAAGGAAAAACGCTCAATATGTTTTGAGGGTTTTTCGCGTAAATTGGCAACCAATTTATTATCTTTGATTAGGTCTCATCATACACCCTTAAGCATGCATTCTAAAAGCATAATAAGGCGCGATAAATAAATTAATAATGATATACAGATGGATATGTCACAAATTGTTCCTAGAACAAATCACTCTCTTTCCTCTCCCTTGCTAGAACTATTCTAACTTCTATCCAATTACATAATACAATAAAGAAACCTCATTTACATTGAGAGGAATTGGTGAGAAGAGAAATACAAAGAATAAGGAGATAAAAGGCTGGACACGCAGGTCCAAATTAATAAATTCTAAATTTATTACAATTTCCAAAATTACCCTCACCATTCTAATATCCATCCAAAAAACATTATTCATGCAATACATTCATGTATTCATACAAATCATGTTATTCAATCAATCTAATCCAATTAATTAATCTTTTAATTAATGATCATCCAATGTTCAAACAATGATTTGATTTGCGTGAGTCAAACTCATTTAAAAATAAATACTCAAAGTGAGTATTCTTTAATTATATTGAACTAAAACTTTAAATCCAATTTATTTGTATTCAATACTAATTCCAAATTAAATATTTACACTTACTTATAAGCCTTAAAGACTTGGATTCCAAATCCAATCTTAATGGGTCACAAAGGCCCAATAACATCCAATGTCATTTTAATTAAAGTCCAATGGGCTTTTAATTGATTCTTAAGGCATGGGCTTTGGCCATAATGGATCAAACCCAAAATGCCAAGGCCCAATAAGAATTACACTATTGCTAACAAATCAATTTAGGCCCATTAGGCCCAATTATAATCTTTAAAGGGCCAAGTGATGTATTTGGACTTTATGGAATCGGTTTTGGGCCCAATTGGATCCAATCCAAAAGTCCAAAACCAAACTTGGTCAAACAAAGCCCATTAAGCCCAAATACACACTTTTAGCCTAATTCATAATTTAAAGGCTTATTAAAATAATTATAATATTCCAAATATCACAATTATTTTAATTAAAGTGTATTAGCCATGATTAATTAATTAAACTCAATATTTTCAAAATACCAATTAACTTAATTAATCATGCTTAAACCATCAATTTATGCTCAACATAAATTGAAGCCAAAACACATCATTTCATGCTCAACAAAAATTGAATCCAAAACACATCATTTCATGCCCAACATGCTCTTTGATTTAACATAAACAGTATTGACTTTGATTCTAATCTAATCAAACCAACAATCAACATTTTATCATGTATTTAAACACATCCAATGGTGTAAAAATTGAAAAATCAAAGAGAAGTCCACTGGTATAGCTCTCGGCCACACTAAGGGAAATTCAAATTTTTGATCCAATCAAATTTTCTCAAATCTAATCATGCACAACTCTAAGTTAACATAATCTAAGCATGCTCAAAGCATCAATTTGAAGAAATCATATTCAAAACGCAAAAGCCTCAAATTTTAGTCTCATGAACCCTAAACTTTTCATGCTTAATATTGGCTCTTGATACCATTGTTAGTGTTCCTAGAATATGCCAACGATCTAATAAGCATGAAAAGCTGTTCATAAATTCATTATAAGTTGCGGAATTACTTACATTGAATGGATTTGAGCTTTTAAAATTTTGATTGAAGATCTCCAAGATCCTTTATTTGTGTTGATTCCAAGCTTTGAGTTGGTTTCCCTATCAACTTAGTTGATTCCTTGAAGTGCTAGCTCCTTTGAAATTGCAACAAAATCAAAGAGATGAAGATGGAGTTGTTCACGCCACTTTTGAGGTTTTAGGGTTTGTTTTGTGTTATGTTACTTGAGTGAAGAGAGGGGGCTTGGGTTTTGTTAAAGGGTTTTTACCCTTTTCACCAAAACCATGTAGTTGGGGTTATTTGGTTTCACCTAAACCAAGTGGTTGGAAAGTAAGTGGTTTTGGCATAAATGCCAACCACTTTCCAACCACCACTTCACATGTGTGACATGTGTGAAGTGGGCCCCACCATTTTGAATTCAAAATTCAAAATGTCTCTACGAACATTTTCCGCGGTTCGGATCCGTTTAATCTGATTAAATGAACTTTCGTCGCTAAATAATTAAATCTAATTTAATTAAATAACGATGCCTCGCAAATATGTTACGAGCGTCATTTATGAATTAATTCTAAATTAATTCATTCGTTCGTATTAAAGTCCGCCTTTAATTTCGTAATGAAATCCAATTCATATTAAAATATCTGATATATTAATTTTAGCCCATATGAATAAATTAAATAGAAAAATAAAATTTAACTATTAATTTTATTTTACCGATTAATTCTAAATTAATCTGTTCTCTCTCTTCCGAACACATTTAATCAAAGATTTAATAATACCTCAATTAATCCCAGATTAATTTTCTCCATCTTAATTAATCCCAGATTAATTCTAATTTAAATCAACTGTCATCGGTGAATCTGTGGGAAGCGACCCAAGAGATCCCTGGATATGTTGGCAGTAAATACGGTCATCGGATTATCCGAATACGTACGTATCTCGTACCACGTGCTTACCAATTTACAAGACATGGTTGACTTCTAGCAAAGCACCGTGCCTACCCAATTCTCCAGAAATATTCTTACAGGAATATATAATCTATGGCAGGCATAGTATACATAGTATTGCGTATAGCGATCCAGTATCGGGTGTCACGTGCTAGGCCTGGGGCTGGAATTTTGTCTGCCTCGTACGAAGCACATGTCAGATGTCTAGTAACTAGTCTCTATAATCGGATAAACATGACCTAGTCATATTATCCTGATGACTGCAGTACTTAAGAGTACTAGTTTCATATCCTACGTGACATCATCTCCACTATTATTGGAGTGATACTTCCGTCTTGACATCACACCCAATACACTACGATTCTCAATATACCCAGCAGAGGCGTACAAGGAACCAGTTAAAGCTCTGGACAACCAAAACCAAAGCATATTGATTGTCGCAAGTATTAGCGGTGTAAGTCTCAAGTTAAGACCAAATACACCTACCCTGATTTCAGACTTTCATAGACATATAGTCATACTACCAATGGAATTCTGAGGGGTCTATCTAGAGCGAAGCTGTTTCCGTACCATCGGTAAACACAACCTCCTATTACACTTGCATGAGTATCCAATACCCAAATATATGAGATCTATGATGTTACGCTTCCATAACACGCACAAGTGTAATACTAATCTATTCCGCATTATCGATGTCCAGTCTCGATAATACTACGACTAGGGATATTTAATGATTAATCCTTCGAGGACTGATACTGTTTCATATTATCTCAATCCAGGAACTAATCATAAAGACCTCCTATCATTTATACATCTAGGTGATCGAATCACAAATGATAAGAGTGCAATCTCCTTGTCACATAGTTAATTTGTACAACAACACCATGATCTGTACAAACAGTGACGCTATGGGTCATAATTGTAGAACAATATATGTGTTATTATTTTCATTAAATAAAAAATACATATATTAATGGCATGTGTCAAAGTTTCATTTCACAATTAATTAATAGGTATCAAATCAAATTTTGTATCAAATATAAATACGCATTAATTATTAATTGACCGAAATACCCCTATGCATGTATTTTCATTTAAACATTTAAACGATTTGAATTAACTCATTTAAATCGGTAAAGTATTATGAATAATCTATATTATTCATAACGTTTTGCCTAAGGGCTCAATAAGTACACTTCATATGGTGAGACTCTCTAAGTTTAGGTTTATTTGTCACGAAATCCAATTTCATGTCCATTATTCGCGCACTAGTAAATTATGACAACCACAGATAATATCACTAAACAATGCAAGTCGAGGTCATTGCATACGTATAATCCCTCCATCAAAGGCTATCAATATTATACCGGGGTTATAGATAAGAACGTCAAATCTCTAAGGTATAATATAGTCGATTTTTAAATTTACGATCTCTAAATAACACTTGAAACTCGCTTCCGAAGTATACCACGACCATGGATTTACTAGATCAGAAATACATACATGATACATATACCTTATACACAGGACTAACAGATTCTATTTGATACTCACAGGATATCAAGAGCATCGGTTCACACCGAACGAACAAGCGGAGGTTTGATCTAAATAGATCGATAAACTTGAATGCCATCAAAGTATGAAGGATATCTCATATATCCACAGTGGTATCTCAAGTAAAATGACCACTATGCTACTCGACTAAAGAAGATTCCTATTGACGTTGGTGTACCATCTATTACGAAATCTTCAGTGAGTTATTCAGTGTTTTTCAAATAAACACCTACACATCTATAGAGTCTCCCAAGACTGATGGTTTATTGGGATAAACCATCAGATCAAGTCACGATATACGACATGTACTAGTCTCAGCGGATTTTACTAACGGATATGTGTTAGTAAATCTTGACCATGAATTTTATTTGAGAATATACAATTTATAGTGATGCTTACCAATGTCAATTACAAACTACGTTGTAATTGTGCACTACATTGTAAATCCTACGGTCTTTATCTAATATTTACATATCACTAAATCATATTTAGTTTCAATCTAATCGTAATTAGATCGAATACGTATATAAAAATAAGAGGTGCTACCATTAAGTAAATAATATTATGGAAAAAGGATTTATTCGTATTAATGAATCGGACATAAATACGATCCAGATTGGCACTCCGACCACCAATCCTAATAGTAATATCTCGCTTGCAAGACCTTTGCTACTAATGAATGTGGTTTTCATTGAAGAAACTTCTTTAATTTCTACCAACTATGAATAGTAACCCCGTATACTTTTCATGAATAAAGACAACATTGAGATTAAAGATCTCTTTTATCTTATCTGCAACCTCTTGCTTCGTTTTTAGACTCAAAAAGAGGGAAAATTTATCAAAATTGAAGATTTGTCAAGAAATTCCAACATAGAGATTAAAAAAATTCTCTTAAGGATGAGACATTCATGCTAAGATACTTTAGTAAAAATCAGTGCATCATCAATAAAAATAAATGGGATATAGATAAATTTTTCGGTATAAGATTGTTTTTTTCAGCTTCTATATGTAGAGTAGAGAGCACCTTCGTACAAATGATGAAAAAGTATCGGGAAAGTGGACACCTTTACCTAAGATCTCTCCTATGTATAATAGATCCTCTATCTTTCCCATTAATAATCACATAAGATGAACTTGTAGTTACACAGCTCTTAACAAAACCAATCAACTTCTTAGCAAATCCCATCACTCTCATAGTTTATCTAGGAAAATTCATCATATCCTGGAATAAGTTTTACTAATATCCATCTTAAGGGCAATTACTCTCATTTTCCCTCTTTTTTTACACTTGACCTTATGCAAACAGTCATAACCTATAATTATATTATCAGTTATTAATCTATTCGGAATGAATGCACATTGGTTGGGGATATAACTTCACCTAGAATGAGTTTCATCCTATTTGCTAAAGCTTTGGTTATTACTCTATAAATGACATTAACTAAGCTAAAGGTTTGAAGTCTTTCACCTTTTTGGCCTGTAACACTTTAGGGATCAGCACAATATATTTCTTATTAAGAGCGGAAATCTCACCCCCATCATTCAGCATGCTCAAGCAGGTATTCACAACATCATTCTAGACTGCACTCCAGTGTTTTTGAAAAAAAACAGCAGGGAAACTATTTGGGCTAGCGGCTTTATTAGGATCCATTTGCATCAGGGCATTCTAAACTTTTTCTGTGGTAAATGGCTTATCCAATTCAAAAACAAAAGCAACACTAAGTTTCCTTTTTACGTTTTGCGTTGCCTTAGCTATCTCCTTGTATAAGTAAATAACTTATTAAATTATTGACTGGCCATATCTACGATCTTCGCTTCTTCACTCACCTATCTCCCAGTTTCATCAATCAGCCCATTTATTTGATTTCTTCTTCTTCTTCTCTCTGTTGCTCTTATGTGAAAGAATTTCATTTTTCGATCTTCGTCCTATTTGTGTCAACTGTTAGGGTTGGTGCTCGGAGTGCTAATTTTATATTGTATTTCCCTGTAAATACGTATGTAAATATTTTACTATGAATAAAATAAACCATTTCTTTAATATAACATCTTTTATTATAGGGTAAGAACGTAAAAAAACCTTAGAATGACTAGTTATGATACAGTTGCAAAAGCGTCGCAATTGTCATTGAGTTATATCATAAAAGTATCATTTTTAAACTGTTTCTGATCAAGGTTTACATTAATTGGTCAGTAAGTAAATCCATGGAGACCGATATGTGTCATATATTGGAATCGAGAATTTCAATGGTTGATATTCAATGAACCATGAGTCTCGAAGACTTATATAGACATGTAGGTGTATATATCGGGTAAACACTGAACGAATCACCGAATATTCTTAATAGATAGTACACCAACGTCAATAAGAATATTTTCAAATTTAGTAGTATAGTGATTCTTTGACTTGAGATACCACTGTGGATATATGAGATATCCTCCACACTTTGATGGAAGTCACGTCACCGACCTATTAAGGTCATGCCACCGTCTGTTCGTTAGGTGTTGACTAATTCTCAAGATATCTTATGTGTCAAGATATGATTCATCAGTTCCGTGTACAAGCATTTGTATTCAATATTAGATTAATGATCTGTTAAATCCAAGCGTCCATAATACACTGTAGAAGTGAGTTTTAAGCGTTATCAAGAGATCATTAATTAATACGTCTATGGGATTATACCCAAAGAGATTTGACGTTTATATCTATATTCTTGTATAATCCGTATACCTGTGACAGATGGATTATACATATACAATAACCTCAACCTGTATGGTTTAACGAGTTTATCCGTGGTCATTATAATTTAAGGGTGGGTGAATTTTGGACACGAAATTGGATTTTATGATGGATATACTTGAAATCGTAGAGCACTAGTGCAACCACTATGAATAATATTACTTATTTGTAAATCTTTTAACGGTTAAACGAAAAGATACATACCAAATGACATTTAAGTAATTTCCATATTAATGTGTATTAGTATCTAATACATGATTTTATTAAATATACATTAATTAATTGTCAAATAAGATATTTGACATACATCATAAATATATGTAATTTGATTATTTAATGCAAAAATGTGTAGAACACAGAAATTAGCGACGTTGTTCCAGGCTCGCGGCCAGGTCGGAAGTACGGAGTAGCCCGCGGAGGACTAAATCAAAGAATAAAGGAGTCCCCACCCAATATGAACTGAGAAATGATTTAAGACCACACTCACCCATCGCAATGGAAGACCTCAAACTGTTGGGTTCGGAATGGTCCCTTACTTATGCCACTTGTAATGAATGGATTTGTGCAATAATTTAACAAAGTCTACGCAACATACATTCGCAAGAGTAATCTACATATAAGTTCATATACGACCTATATCTAAGTTTGCATGCATAAAATAAGTGGGAATAGCGGTAAGTACACAATTCATGAATACTTTAAATTAACACATGCGGAAACATAGATAAATCATGCATAAAATAAATAACATACTAAACGACTAAATCATGCTTAGAAAAATAAGTAACATGTTAAACGACTAAATCAAACTTAGAAAAATAATTAACACACGCGGGGTTGTTTTCGGTAGTTAATGTGGCTATTTGAAGGAAGTTAACGTGGCTGTGTTGGAGGCAGTTTGAAGGTAGTTAACATAGTCTTTGGTTTAATGGTCATGTCCAGGTGGCTGCTTGAGGATTTAGTGTTTTGTTTATTCGGTTGGTGCAGAGTGAAGGGTGTGAATGCTATGTAATTATGGCCAATGTGGGATGTGAGGTAGCTTATGTGTTTGGGCTGCTTAAGGGCTTGATGGTCTGAAGGGTGAATTCATGCGTGCAGTTTATTGAGGGAGAGGAGTAAGGATGCTATGTGAGGGGTTGTTGAAGGCTGTGTGAATGAAAAGGGCGTAACTAGGGTTCTTCTTGGCTGGCTGAGTGGCTACGTGAATTAAAGGGTTGTTTATGTCGTGAATGTCTGAGGTTGAGGGCTTTGCTTGAAGGTTTATTCACGACAATGGGGAAGATTTTCTGGAGTGCTTGGGCGTGGGTGAGCTGCTGGATTTGTGATGGATGAATGCATGAATGAGCTGCTGGTTTTAGGGGCGTTTGGCAGCTAGGGTTATTTTCATTTTGTTTTACGTGAATCAGCTAAGGGAAGAATGAAGAGGACTTGTGCTTCTTATAGAAGAGGGTTAAGGTTGTAGGTAGATTGCATTGATGGGGAGGCTACTTAATTTCTTTATTGTTTGGTGGAGGGTTGATGTTGTGTTTTTGACTTAGGGGAAGGTCATTTAATTGGGGGGGCTGTTGGTGGAGGCTATTTAATTACTTTGTTGAAAGCGGGATGCGAGTTCCTTATTGTGGACTTCACGTGGTGGGCTAGGTTTGTTTTGGCTTCTTGTGCATGCTTAGTGTGTGCGTGAGGTGAGTGGTAGAGAGAGACGTGAAGGAGTTATGTGCTTGTGAGTGCCGAGAGTGTACGGTTTATTTGGTGTTTTATGTGTGCATGGCTGTATGTGGGGTTAGGATTCGTGGGTTTTGTTTGTTTGTTGTGTGGCTTGTAGTGACGTGAGTGAATGGCTTGTTGGAATAGAGTTATTAGGCGTGGATGGCTAGAAGTTGAAGGGGCGCATATATGAGGTTGATGGGGGAGGATAGGCGTGAGAGATGAGAGTCTAGGGTGTCATTTTCTTTATATGATGCCGTGAATGAGTGAGAATAAGAATGGACATGAGTTATCCAAAGATAGGTATATGTGAGAAAGAGCGAGGTCGTGTGTTTGTTTAGGGTTTGGGCCAAGGACAAATTTTAAAAACAGAGGCCTATCGAGCAAACTCGAAGCTAAGCAAATGAATTCAATACAACATGGCATTGATTTCTGACTTTTCCCTTCTGACGTTCGTTTCCCGTGACTTCCACAACTTAAAGGGTAGTGCCTCCATGTGAGACTCATCATCGAGACTTATATGCAAAAATACAGTGCCTACAATCGCCCTCACTTTGATGGGATTTGTGTAGTGTGTGACAATGACAATCCTATCAAAGTTATGCAATGTATTTTTACTTACCTGCCTCGCTAGCTGCCAACTGATTTGCCTGTTGCTTCGAACTGAGGCCTTGAGATGCTCCCGAATCTGTAACTAATGTATGGGCCTCGACCCTAGGACACATCCCAAAACTGATGATGGTGTGGGCCTCAACCCGTGCTCCATTCCCGGAGCGCCATTCCCGGTGAGTGATGCAGTGGGCCTCGACTATAGGACGCATCCCATAACTGCAACTAATGATGTGGGCCTCAACCCGTGCTCCATTCCCGGTGAGTGATGATGATATGGGCCTCAACCCGTGCTCCATTCCTGGATCGCCATTCTTAATGAGTGA
Organism: Zanthoxylum bungeanum; assembly: GCA_019454045.1. Classification (NCBI taxonomy): domain Eukaryota; kingdom Viridiplantae; phylum Streptophyta; class Magnoliopsida; order Sapindales; family Rutaceae; genus Zanthoxylum; species Zanthoxylum bungeanum. The sequence goes on along the minus strand of SKCR01023450.1, from coordinate 11,395 downwards.
TACAGTGGGCCTCGACCCTGGGGCGTATCTTGTAATAGAAACTGATGATGTGGGCCTTAACTCGTGCTCCATTCCCGAAGTGCCATTCCCGTTGAGTGATGATGATATGGGACTCAACCCGTGCTCCTCCCCGGAGCGCCATTCCCGGTGAGTGATGATGATGTGGGCCTCAACTCTAGGACTCATCCCCAAACTGCTGATGATTGTTCATCCCCGAACCGTGCTGTATGAGAAAGGGTAGACTGGTCGCCCCAAGTCTCGGTTCATTTTTCTATCCTTTGCTGCTTTCATTAATTCAAGGTAGATCTTATGATATGATATTACATACCAACATATTATACTGCTTCTCACAGATAATCGTGATAGCTAAATATATTTTCATCCTCAACGAATGCTTCGTGTCGAAACCAGAGAACCTTCAAAGTACTTAATACACTCAAATCTGATCATCTGAATGAGTGATATGAACTAGACTCAAAGTGTGCGTGTGCCAAGACTCTTTCGCAGCTTAATCTTTAAGTAAGCCAGCTCGATGATTTTGTCTTGGAGAATTGGATCAGTGGGTCTAACCAACCTAGATGTCTTGATCATACTATGTGATTACTTCCTCGTACTCAACATGATACAGTTTTCTTATTTTTTCTTTTGTCTATTTCTTTTCTTTCTTTTCATTTTTGAACTTTTTTTTTCTTTTTTTATTTTTCTCTCTTTTTTTTGCTTTTTTTTTACACACCTACCCTTTAAGGTAGCATTTCTCCTCATGGTGGTCCTAATACTCGCCCATGGGTAGCTTCATACTTATTGATTATAGGTGGTCTATTTTTTTTTCTTTTCAGGGACTTTTTCTTCGTTTCCAACCATATCACATGTCGTAGCATAAGTAACCAGGATGGACATCTAGGCAAACGGTCATTCACTGATCCGCCATCTCTTCAACTAGTCATCTTTCTAATTACTCAGGTTTCTACTGCTAAGATCCTGTAATCAAGTGCTCGCAAGTCTAGTCGAGATCAACCACCCAGAATACTAGATGAGAGCACATCTCGCACTTATCGTTTCTAAGGTTTCTCCCTACAATAAACAATGTCATCACTGGACATATGTCTAACCATCAGAAACTTCTTCTTCTTTTTTTAACACTCACTCACTCCACGGAGTTCTTCTTTTCAACCGCTGATAATGTGGGCTTCGCCCCGGGGGTTCATTCTCGAACCTGATACTGATTCATCCCTGATAACACGGTACTATTGCTACTTCTGGTTGGCTTGCCTTCACCGTATTCTTCTTATTTTTTGAAACTTGTGAATACAAAACAAAACCAAACACAAAAGAATGCAAGTGCGTTATGTGTATGAATGCATGCATGGGTGAATTTCTTATCCTGTTGGGTTAGGTCTTCCGCCACTTCTCTTGGTGACTGCTCAGTCTTCTATGGCTCAAGCGAAATATTACTTCAATCTATCCACGTTGAGCGGCTCGGTGACCTCGTTCCCTTCCAAATCTTACAGTCTCACTTCCTCATTTCCCATTACTTTTTGGACTATGTAGGGTCCTTCCTAGTTGGGCCTGAACTTTCCTCTCGGATCCGTCATCGACGGCTTCAACTACTTGAGCACCAGATCACCTTTTCTGATCTTGGTAGGATGAAACTTCTTATTGAATGCTCGAGCCAACCTCTTCTGGTATATATGCATGTGATACAAGGACTTCATTCTCTTTTCATCCATCAATTCCAACTGTTCAAATCTCTACGAGGCCCATTATTGTTCAGGTAGCTCTGCTTCTGCTAATACCCGCATGGACTGTATCCCAACTTCCACTGGTGGTACTGCTTCCATTCTATAGACCAAAGAGTAAGGAGCGGCTCCCGTTGCTGTTCTCACAGAAATTCTGTATCCCCACAAGGCGTACGATAGCTTATCGGCCCAATCTTTGTAGTTCTCCGCCATCTTGGCTAATATCCTATTTATTGTCTTATTGGTTGCCTCGACTACCCCATTTGCCCACGGCCTGTAAGGTGATGACTTGTGATGCCCTACCTCGTACTTCTGTAGCATCGCCATCGTTCCTCCTTGAAACTAAACTCCTTTTTTTTACTACATGGTGTGGAATTCCATATCGGCATATGAGGTTCCGAGCTATGAACATTGCCATTTGCTTTGCTGTAATGTTACAGAATGACTCGATTTCCACACATTTTGAAAAGTAGTTCACTGCCACTACTATAAACGACGTCTGTTGAATGCGTGCAACTGAATTTCACCGATCATGTCAATTCTCCATACTAAGAAGGGCCACGGCTCTAACAACCCGTGCAACTCTTTGTGAGGCAGATGGTTCAAGTTATCGTGTGCTTGACAATCGTGACAATACTTTACCAGTTTTGCGCAGTCAGCTTCCATGGTCAACCAATAGAAACCTTGCCTTACTATCTTGCGGGACAAATTCAACCATTCATTTACGGTCCACATACTACGGCATGTACTTCTTCCATTACCTTTTGAGCTTCTTCTTTTCTCAAACACTTCAGCTGAATGCCATTCACCTGTCTCTTGTACAATTCTCCCTTCAAACTCACGTACTAAAAAGCCAACTTCTGAATGGCTATCCTGTCTTTTCTGTTTGCTTCTTCCAGGAGTTCCCCGTGTTCTAGATATCTCTGAATATCATAAAACTAAGGTTTCTCATCGTCGACTTCTACTTCTAAGATTCTTCCCATCTCGTAAGTAGGTCTGTTTACCGTTGTCAATACTAGAGGTCTCATCACCAACTTCTCAGGATTTTCCCAAGTTGCGGCTAGTGTTGCCAACGTGTCTTCCATCTGATTCTCTTCTCATGGCATGTGCTGGAATTTACAATCAGGGAGGGCCTGTGCCAGATTTCTGAGGTAGAATAAGTAAGGTTTTAGCCGTTCTTCCTTCAATTCCCATTCTCATTGCATCTGCCGGATTACCAATATTGAGTCTCCGTAAACTTCAACATTCTTAGCTCTCAAGGTTATCAATGAAGTCAATCTGAATGCACATACTTCATATTCAGCCATGTTGTTGGTTACTCCGAACGTCAACCTTTTGGCCATATGTAAGGTTTCTCCATCAGGGGTTACTATCACGTTTCCAATTCCGACTACTTTGCAGTTTATTGCTCCGTCTAAGTACATCTTCCATCCTTAGACTGCTATAGCTTGGACTTCCTCGTCTTGGAATTCAAACTTGTATTGATCTCCTTCTATTAGTTGTAATGCTAGGAACTCTACTACGGCTCTCCCTTTGATTACTTTAGAAGTGAGGTACTTAATATCAAATTCTATCAATAACACCAAACATCTGCCTAACTTCCCAACCAGCGAAGGCAATGAATGTAGATACTTCAAAGGATTCTCCTTTGCTACCACTTGGATCTTGTAAGATTGAAAATAATGATGCAGTTTTCTGGACGCCTCTACTACTGCCAAACAGATCTTCTCCACTTCCTGATAACGGGCTTCATATGAGAGCATCTTCTAACTGAGATAGTAGACTGCATGCTCTAGCACTGTCTCATCTCCTTGTACTATCATCGCCCCCAGCACTTCAGGTTGTATTGCCAAATACAGTACCAAGGGTTTGTCTGGTCTTGGAGGTTTCAAAATACGAGGTTTCACTAAGTATTCTTTGACCTTGTCGAAGGCTTCTTGGCATTGATCATTCCATTTCACTAGCTTGTACTTCCTCAGAAATTTAAAGATAGGCTCGCATACTGACGTCAACTTGGCGATGAACCGACTGATGTAATGAATTTTCCAAAGGAATACTCTGACTTCTTTCACTGTCTTCGGCGCTAGCATTTTGGTGATTGCCTTGATCTTCTCAGGTTCTACTTCTATTCCTCCCATTCCCACTGTGTGGCCTAATATTTTCCCTAACGTTACCCCAAACACACACTTCTTGGGGTTTAGCCGTAAGTTGTATTTATCGACCCTCTAAAGGAATTTCTCCACTACTTCTATGTGTCATCTTCTCATCTCTGACTTCACCATCATGTCATCCATATATACTTCAATTTCCTTATGCATTAAGTCATGGAATAACATAGTGGCCATCCGCTGGCAAGTGGCTCCTGCATTCTTGAGCCCAAACAACATCATCTTGTAGTAATATGTACCTCATTCAGTGACAAAAGTAGTCTTATGCTTGTCCTCTTTAGCCAAAAGAACCTGATTATATCCTGAGAACCCACCCACGAACGAGTACATGGAAGATAAAGCCGCACTGTCAACAAGCACATCTATATGGGGTAAAGGAAAATCATCATTTGGGCAAGCTTTGTTAAGGTCTTTGTAATCTACGTACATTCTGACCTTCCCGTCTTTCTTTGGCTCTGGCACAATGTTTTCCATCCACTCAGGATATTTCACCACTTCTAGAAATTCCACATCTATATGTTTCTTGACTTCTTCTCTAACCTTCTCGGCCCACTCAGGTCTCATCCTTCGAAGCTTCTACTTTTATCGGCTTCATGTTCGAGTAAGTTGGTATTGTGTGTTGGGCGATACTTATGTCTACCCCGGGCATGTCCTCATAGGAACAAACGAATGCTTTCACATATTTGACTAACATCTCTTCTAGTTTCTTCCGCTCTTCAGAGGTAACCTCACTCGTAATTATATTCTCATTGGGGCTCTCAGGCGTACTAAGGTTAAATGCATTTATTTTGGTTGAGTTGATGTCAAATATACTCAAGTCGTGCAAATTGAAAGGAAGAGACTCGGGCAAGTAAGCGAAATGAATGTCTTTATTACTAGCAGATGCAATAATACACTCAAATAAATCAGAGAGATAAACTTCTTCATCCTCCACAGATGTTTCATCTCCCACCCCTAGGGTTTCCTCGGTTTCCTTATTCTCCTCGAGGGTCAAGCTCTCCAACTTCATCAACTCTTCCTCCCACTTCTCTTCCTCATTTGCAATCTCTGATGTAGGTGGTTTCTCACCCATCACATCCTGAAAGATCACAAATACTGGCACTACGATTCCATTGACCTATACCGGTTCAGGTTCTCTTTGATACCTCGTTCCCTTCACAAAATAATCTGTCAGCTTCAACCCTTTCTTCTTAGCCTTTGGCTTATCCTCATCAGACTTGTATCCCAATCCCATTTGGGTGGTCTGTCCTTTAAAGTTTGGCAATGCTCCTCCGACACTTGAGCCTTAACCCAGCTCGAACTTCATTTTCTCCATGATCCTAGCCACCTTAGGATCCACCCACTCCTGAAAAGTTACCGACACTTGGAACCTAGTGAGGTTATATCTCCAAGGTGGCCACAGTATTATCCACTTCAACGTTAATAGTGATAATCTCTCCCCCATATGGAAACTTGATGGCCTGGTGCAAGGTGGAGGGCACGCCCCTAAGTTTGTGAAACCATGGCCTTCCAATAGCAAAGAAAAAATGCCCAGTATGTCAAGCACTTTGAACTCAACCTCATCTTCAATTGGGCCAACCTTGACTACTGCAGTAAAGCTGCCTTCAACTCCTCGCTTGATGTAATCATATGCCTTGATGGTCTTGTTGGAGGGACTCAAATCTGTTGTCTTCATTCCCAACTTTGAAAGAATCTTCAAAGGGCAAACATTGATAGATGAGCCATCATCCACCATTACACAAAATGTCTTCTTACCTCTCAATTCAGCTCTTATGAATAGTGACTTGTTGTGATTTCTTCCTTCCATCGGAAGTTCTTCCTAAGAAAAGGTTATCACATGTAAAGTTTCCTTTTACACCGATCCTTAACATTGTTGGATTAGCATCCTCTGACACGATTATCTTACTCAAGGCCTCAACTATGGCACGTCTGTGTTCCTGAGATGCGCACAACAATTCTCAGATGCTTATTTGTGCTCGTGTCTTCTTCAACTGACGCAGCACTACATCTCCTTCAGCATTATCCCCATTCTCAGTTACTTCTCTACCTTCTGCCAACACTTCCCTGCCCTTTTCTGCAGTATCACTATAGAAACATCCAATGCTTGTTATTCCTTTCACCTCCTCCTCATCACTGCTTGAGAAGTCTTCCTAGAAATTCTTCCACTGCTTCGTTTCATCCTCACTACTACTATCCCATTTCCCAGGCAATAGGCTTGATGGTCAAAGGTTTGGAGGATAAAGTTTTCAGGTAGGCCAGAGCTAATAATGTAGGTAGGCGGTGGGACAGAGTGATAGTTAGGAATGGGGTTTCTGTGTGTTGGGTTGCTCTTTTTTCAGGTTAGGTATTTTGTGGGAGTCGATGAGGTCTTGGATTTCATGTCTGAGGTGGGCGTAGTTGTCGATGTCATGGCCTTTTTGTTAGTGGTAACGATAATATAAGGTCATATTGAGGTGTGGTGGTGGGGTATTTGGAAGTGGTTTGGCTTCTAAGGGTTTTAGGAGTCCTTGTCTCGCCAACTTTTCAATCACATTAGACAAAGGTCTACACAGGTTAGAAAAATACCGATTTCTGATGGCGGCGATCTCAGCAGAAGCGGCCTTAGTGCCTAATGGTCACCCGATAGTCTTTCTGTTTAGGCCATAGAACTTTCTATTTTCAGCTTCTTCTTCCTCCATATCCATGATAGTCTCCCTAAACTATCAAAAATCCATGATCATGGAGGTTATCCTCCTCAACTTACAGGGTTTAGTGCCCTTGATGATCATTTTGATCTGGTCCTTCTCCAAGGGTGGCATTTGCATCTTCAGAAGCTAGCTTCTCCAACGATCCTTATAATCCTTGAAACTCTCCTCCGGCCTCTGTTTGGTATTCTCTAAGTCATGAAGCGACAATTTGATCTCCGAATTTGTGACATAATGATTCAGAAAAGCCTCTACAAGTGCCCTCCAATCATCATTGACCTTCCTCTCAAGGCCATGATATCATACCACGGGTGGTCCCTCAAGCGACATCCCGAACATCTTTTAAACTTGACATTTTGAGAGTCCCACTAAGCTCATCACAAAAACATACTGTCGGATATGGACCCTCGGATCTTCGTTCCCACTAAACTTGGCTATATCAGGCATTTTGAACTTAGCTGGCAACTTCTCCTCAAAAGTCATCACTTCATAGTCTAGCAAATCTTCATACTTACCTCTCATCTTATGGGTAACCGATTCCATATGATCGCGGAGTTTCTTTAATTTAGCCTAAGACCCGGCTATCCTTCCCACGGTGTAATTAGCCATGTCATCATCAAAGACAGGGATATCATCATTCAACTTGTTCGAAGGCTTCTCACACCTTTCATTCTCAGAGCCTCCCGCAACGCGGGGCACAACCATATTAGTCATAGTAGTGGTCAAAGCTTGTAGTTGCTTGGTAACCTTTGTGAGATTAGCTTCCAGATGATCTATACGAGATCCCTCGTTAACTGATTCACTCATGTTTATTATCGGCCTCTTGACTAGTCTTCCCTCTTCCTAACCCAATGGGTATCTATGGTGTCTTTTAAAATTGCATGTTAGCGTGTAATAAATGAAATATACAAGCCCATCAAGATTCTTATAGTAGTTGGCTCATTATCACTTTAAAGATTTCAATCATACTATTGCGTGGTGCAAACTTGTCCCAGTTGAAAAGGCCCAACAAATTTACACTTTTGTGATAACATGGCTAAACAACTTCAAATGATAAAAGGCCCAAACACAAAATTGCCCATTAGCATTTTAGAAGCTTTTGACCAACTTGTCAAAGGACAAGAACTCATCCCAGTTTAAATGGCCCAACAACATCATATCTCTTGATTAGAGGTCCAGCTGAATCAAAATGGTGATGGTCCTAAACACAAGCATAAAGAAATAATTTCTATGGGTCATAGAAATATGGTTCACATGTAGGTTTACGGGAATGTAGACAAAGTCTCTCGCTGATGAAGGATTGCCCACAACTAGGAATCCCCACTCAAGGGTTCGAATGACCAAGTGAGCGCACCTTTTTTATACCTTAATGTACGTGCCAACGAGTTATGGTGCATGACTAACTGTGAAATGGATTTCTTATTTTAGATTCCATATATGGAGGGTGGAGCAAACTCTCTTAAATACCCAAGCCTCTTAGGCTCTCATCACCTTGGTGACAAGAATAAACAACAAGTCCTCTAAATTAGTCTGTCACAGTGAGCTACGGGTAATGATTATCTAGGTGCATTCATAGCTTTTCTTTATAGAAAGGTAGTGAATGAAGAAAGACACCAAACCATCACCTAGCCTTAATAATGCCTTTGATTAAACCCCTTCAACCCACTATAGACATGGTTAATTAAAGCACAAATCATAAACATTTCAAGATATTATTTCGGGGCCGATTCTCTGTCCCCAATGGAGTAGCAAGACTGTAGAACACAAAAATTGGTGATGCTGTTCCAGGCTCGCGGCCTGGTCGAGTGTACGAAGTAGCCAGCGGGGGACTAAATTGGAGAATAAAGGAGTCACCACCCAGTATGAACTGGGAAATGATTTAAGGCCGCACTCACCTCTCGCAAGGGAAGACCTCAAACCGTTGGGTTCAGAATGGTCCCTTACTTATGCCACTTGTAATTAACATATTTGTGCAATAATTTAACTAATTCTACGCAACATACATTCGCAAGAGTAATCTCCAGCTAAGTTCATATACGGCCTATATCTAAGTTTGCATGCATAAAAATTAGTTGGAATAGCGTTAAGTACACAACTAATGAATACTTTAAATTAACACATGCGAAAACATAGATAAATCATGCATAAAATAAATAACATACTAAACGACTAAATCATGCTTAGAAAAATAAATAACATGTTAAACGACTAAATCATTTTTGGGAGATTGTTGGACAATTATGACCCATAGCATCACTATTTGTATAGAATTTGGTGTTGTTGTACAAATTAACTATGTGACAAAGGAAACTGCTCTTTTATCATTTGTAATTGGATTACCGGGATATATATAAATGATAAAAGGTCCTTATGAATAGTTCTGAATTGAGATGATATGAGATAGTATCAATCCACAAAGGTTTAATCATTAAATAATCCATAGTCGTAGTATTATGGAGATTGGACATCGATAATGCGAAATAGACTAGTATTGCACTTGTGCGCGTTGTGGGAGTATAACGACATAGTTCCATATATTTAAATATTGGATACTTATGCAAGTGTGATTGGAGGTTGTGTTTATCGATGGTGTGGAAACAGCTTCACTCCGGATAGACCTCTCGAAATTCAATTGGTAGTATGACTATGTGTCTATGTAAGTCTGAAACAGGGTAGGTGTATTTGGTTTTAACCTGAGACTTGCACTTCTAATACTTGCGACAATCAATATACTTTGGTTTTGGTCGTCCAGGGCTTTAACAAGTTCTGTGTACTCCTCTACTGGGTATATTGAGAATCGTAGTGAATTGGGTGTGATGTCAACTAGAGATCCGATATGTGCTTCGTATGGGGCAGGCATAATTCCAGCCCCAGGCCTAGCATGTGACATCCGATACTGGATCGCAATACGCAATACTATATATACTACGCCTGAAAAAGATTAAATATTCCATTAAGAATATTTCTGGAGAATTGGTTAGGCACGATGCTTTGCTAGAAGCTAACCATGTATTGTAAATCAGTAAAAATATAGTACTAGGTACATACGTGTTCGGATAGTCCGACAACCGGATTTACTACCAACATATCCGGGGATCTCATGGGTCACTTCCCAAAGATTCACCGATGATGTACGACTCGAAAATTATTAATCTAAGATTAATTAGAAGAGAGAGAAAATTAATCTAGGATTAATTATGGAGATATTTTATCTAGGATAAAATATTATTTAAAGAGAGAGAGCGATAATTTGTAATTAATCGATATATTAAACGAAATTAGATTTCGACGCGGAATTAAAATTCTATTTTAATTCGGGCAAACGAGTTAATTTAGAATTAATTCGTTAGCAACATGAATAGTAATTTTGTTAGGCATAATTATTAATTAAATTTGATTTAATTACGTCGCAATGAAAAATTCGTTAATTCGAAATTAGCGAACCCGAGCCCGGGAGTGTTTATGGGCCCACTCGCATTTCGAGTTTAAGTGCGGCCCATAAGTCACATCACGCGTCATATCATTAGTCATTCAAGTGATGGATGTTTTGTCATTTTCAGTGATGTGATGTCTAGTCACTTTTGAGTGATGTGAATAGTTGAAAGGCTTTTAAAGCCTTGTACCATTTTTCTTGGAAAGTGGGATTTGGTAAATGATTATTTTTGATTTTTTGAAAATCAAAACACAAAACACTTGACATTCTTCTCTCTCTCTTCTTCTCTCCCATTCGGCCAAGGGCCATTTTTTCTCTAAAGAAAGATTTTTGGCAAATTTTTCAAGAGTGCTAGCACACCAAAGGGGTTTTACGAAGATGATAGGGAAACCCATTCATGAGCATGGAATCACACACAAAGCTTGGAGCTTGGAGAGCACAAAGAATGAGCTTGGTCGAGAGTCATCCATGGAGGAAAAGCTTGAAGAAAATTTTTGTGTTTCATCTCATCGTAAATCCGATCAAAGTGAGTATTTCTGCAACTTTACTTTGTTGTATTCGCACTTTTCATCGCTTAATTAGATCTTGGTTTGACCTATAAAACCCAACAATGGTATCAGAACAGTTTTTAAGCATGAAAATGTATTAGGGTAAAATTGATTTGAGCATGATTTGATGAAATTATTTGATTGAGTATGTTGGATAATATGACCCATAGCGTCACTATTTGCACAAATCATTGTGTTGCTGTAGCAAATTAACTATGTAACAAGGAAATTGCACTCTCATCATTTGTGATTAGATCACCATAGATATATAAATGAAGAGAGGTCCCTATGATTAGTTCCTGGATTGAGATGATTTGAGACAGTATCAGTCCACGAAGGATTAATCATTAAATATCCCTAGCCGTAGTATTATCGAGACTGGACATCGATAATGCGGAATAGGATAGTATTGCACTTGTGCGCGTTGTGAGGGCACAACGATATAGTTCTCATATATATAAGTGTTGGAGACTTATGCAAGTACGATAGGAGGTCGTGTTTCACCGATGGTACGGGAAACAGCTTCGCTCTGGATAGACCCCTCGGAATCCCATTGGTATTATGACTATGTGTCTATGGGAGGCCGAAGTCAAGGTAGGTGTGTATAGTCTTAACCTGAGACTTGCATCGCTAATACTTACGATAATCGATAAACTTTGATTTTGGTGGTTGGGGGCTCTGACCAGGTTCTGTGTACACCACTTCTGGGTTTATCAGAGAGTCGTAGAGTATTGGGTGTGATGTCGAGACGGAAGTATCACTTCAGTCATATTGAAGATGATGTCACGCAGGATACGGTATTAGTGCTCTTAAGTGATGCGCATCC